>CM054159.1:2423410-2453410 GCA_028751875.1 Rapana venosa | reverse complement strand
TGACTGTTGAGTCTGTTTGAGAACGACTTTTTCTAGTACTTTATGAGACAAAGGGTAATGTTTTGAGAAGGCCTATAATTCTTCAGAAATGTGGGATCGAGGTCGTGCTTTTTCAGTAGAGTGTGACTATTGCTGTTTTAAAGCGATGGAATTTCCTGACACAAGAATGAGTTTACTATTTTGTGATAATAGGAACAATTGTGGAATGGATTGGAGAAACAGGACTAGTGTAGGGACAAGGTTCGCATGAATTCAAGACATTCGTGAATGCAGTTTTCTTTTTCATTGGGGGAAGGAAAAGTAAGAGTGCCAGTGAACGGGGATCGAGGATGGCGCAGGTGGAATTGAGTCTGTCCTCTGGAGCGTATTTTCGACTTTGTCTGAGAAGAAGGCGAAAAAAATGATGGAAGTTCAGACAGGGGGTGTATAGTCAGAGAGTTGTATTTGCAGATCAAGGAGATTTGAGGTGAGGGAAAAAAGAGATTTTATGGATGTAGCACAGAGAACTTGGGAAGAGTGGTCTATGTACAGACTATGATTGTCCAGGATATAAGTTTTTCTCGAAGGAACTGCCAGTTCTGTCAATTCAATTCGTCCACAAAAATTGCCTTAAGACACCCCCTGCGTTTTGGTTATAGAGAATATTATGAGGAAGAAGGAATCATATCTAAAGTAGTTTTTATTTTAAGTCTTCGAAAATAATAGTGCAAAATTTGGGGGGAAAGAGAGGGGGTGGGGGGTGGGGGTGGGGTGTTGGCCCAGTGGTTGAAGCGTTGAGCTCGCAATCTGACAGCCCGGGTTTGAGCCATCTCCGAGACGCCCGTTCGAGGAGATTGTTCCCCTTGCATTCATCGGTACAGACTGCACTCCTACTGAAGTCCGTCAGATGAAAATATAAACCGAAGTTCCGTTGTACGCACGCACGCAGAACATCTTCCGCACACGTTAAACCCGTCCCGCCTTTCGGAAGAGTAGGCCATTGTGCGCCAGTAGAAACGGACGACAAAATTAAAAAAACCAAAACGCATGCATTTTGATTTGAATTTGACATCATCCCCGAAGCTGAAATGCGGATACCTAAATGGTGGGCAAATGGTGCATACACAAGGTTTCACAATTTGTGAACCTCGGAGCTCTAGTCGGGGTCAGAAAAAAATACTAGAAAAATTGATTGTCGAAATTCCATGAAGAAATTAATAGTAATAATAATAATGATATATGGAATTTATATAGCGCTGAATCTTGTAAAGCAACAAATCAAAGCGCTTTTTTTAATCGAGGATAATGGAATAAGCACTCTTGTGTTTTTTTACATCCAGTCCCCGTGTGTATACGATTTTGTAAATTTTGTCATCTGTTCCCACCGGCACACAATGGCCTACTCTTTCGAAAAGCGGAACAGGATTTCAACGTGTGTGCAAGATGTTCTGCATGCGTTCGCACACGGAACCTCGGTTTATAGTCTCATCTGAAGGACTTAGTCCCAGTCACAGGTGATGACGCATGGACGTCTATGAACGAGCCATTCGGAAAATCACGGAGCAGAAGTTATTTCAAAAGGAGGAAAATCTTCGATGAAACAGTTC
The DNA here is from genome assembly GCA_028751875.1 of Rapana venosa. Taxonomy (NCBI): domain Eukaryota; kingdom Metazoa; phylum Mollusca; class Gastropoda; order Neogastropoda; family Muricidae; genus Rapana; species Rapana venosa. Next base: position 2,451,824 of record CM054159.1, on the reverse strand, counting down.
ATTGCTGCTAATCTGTCCAGAAAAAATCCAAACCTTTATACATGTTTTTAGAACAGTACAGAAACCATGTATATGAAAAACTTTGATTGGCAAGTTCTGTTAGGATCTGGTCTTGCTTGAAGTGAAAAAATGAAAGGTTTACATATTTTCTTCAATTCACAAAACAGAGGGCTGCAAGGAGGAACAACGACCCTTCCTCCCCCCCTCCCTTGGAGATGCAGGGGGCCTGTCAGTGTAAATAGCATCCCCACCTTCTGGAATTTCTGTGCTAAGAATTCCCTCTTTTCTATCCCTCTCTTTGTTTCTGCTTCGCTCTTTTTCTTCCTGTCATCTCCTTCTTGTCTTGTTTCTGCCTTCTTGGTCCATTCTTCTGCATTTTTTTTAAATCCCAGAAAGATGTAAAAAGACAACAATTCTCTCTCACGCCGAAGTCGGATGCGCCGGGTCTGACTTGTCAGGCGCTTCAACGGCAGCGCGACGCATTTTCGCTTGCATAACAGACAAGAGGAGTTGTTGTCTGAGCGTTCCAAGGAGAAGAGGGTCCTTCAGTGTCAACACGGCTGCCTTGTGTCACCTTGTGAAAGGATGGAGAACATGGCTTCTCCATCATGGTGCCCTGGCCTCTCTCTCCATCCTGCTTCCTGGAGCTGTTTTCTTTTCCCCGCATCAGAAGAATCACAAGCAGATGGAGAGTTGCCGAGGCCAGCTGAGATAAAGGGAAGAACAGAGGGAGGTTTTATCGTGTCAATCTGTCCAGTTTCAATAAAAAAAAAGCTTGAGATGAAATGTTTCACATTTGTGCGTACATGTCTTCAAACGTTTTTAGACTGCAGTTTGTTAGCTTAACCCCCAAAAAACCAACAACACAACAACACAACAACCCCACCGTAAGTGTTTGAAGTCTGTTGGTTGCTCTCTCTTGTACAGAGGAAAATGTAGAACAAGCAGACGTGGTTTTCTTCACGAAGTTTATCAGCTTTCCTGCCAGTCGGCCATACTGGTCATTGATTCATGAATGGACAGGTAAAATGTTAAGCTTGCTATAAACAATGCTCGTGTGGAGAGAGAATGAAAGCTTCGATTTTCATTCCTAGTAAATAGAGAAGAAAATGATAGAAAAAACAAATAAGAAATGCGTCATTGTTTTATGGCAGAAGTAAAACCGCTTAAGTGCTTGACTGTCATTGAATTATGAAAGCCGCGACACAGAGATAATTAAATTCTAATCCAAGAATAGCCTGATATATGGTGTTTTGATCCTTAGTCCTTAGAGAAAATAGCACGGGCTTTTTTTAAATATAAAGCAGTTTCCTCTTTACCAATGTGAATATGAACATGCATACGAATGTTTTATCATCTCAAAAACATTATTTATTTATTTTTATTTATTTTATTCTTTATATCGAGGATAATGGAATAAGCACTCATGTGCTATTTTGCATCCAGTCCCCATGTGTATGTGGTTTTTGTATGTTCTGTCATTTGTTCCCACCGGCACACAATGGCATACTCTTACGAAAAGCGGAACAGTGTGCGCAAGATGTTCTACGTGCGTTCGCACACGGGGCCTCGGTTTCGAGTCTCATCCGAAGGACTTTTGGGGAGAGTGGAGTCTGCACTGATGTTAACTCCAGGGGAAAATATCCCCCTTGAACGGGAATCGAACCCGGATCATCAGATTGCGAGCGCAATGTTCTAACTGCTAGGCTATCCCGTCCCCGAGAAAACAGAGAATATCATTATGTGGGTTATAGCCTACACATTAAAAAAAAAGCGGGAAACATTTATCACAAGAATTCGGAATTAGACGCTTGAAATGTCTTCAATGTTATCATTTGATACATTTTCTGTTTTTTCCCCATTTCCGCCATCTTTGTCTTGTTTGTCTTCTCCTCTTCCGCTTTTGGGCACACCCAGAGATACCCACACCCCAACCCCGTTATCCAGATCTCCCTTGGTCTTCCTTTTTTCGTTTTTAGATGACAGTTTGCGATACGACACCTAAGCTGCTTTTCAATGTTAACCACAGAGTAACTGTAAGCGCTGGAATTGTCTACAGCTGTAGAGGCTGCAATACCATTATCCCTTACAGCCTTTTATGTCATATCACGATGCCAGTATAAGTATGATCTATCATCGTTACGTTTTCATTTTTCTAGTCTGGAGGACATACATCAACTCTATAAGCTGACATACCCTGCTCAGCATATTCAATGACTTGAAGAAATTTGAAGTGAAGATTATCCCTCATAAACTGTGGGGGTCATTTACAGGTTCATGATATCTGTCGGCCACTTCAATAGATTGATGGTGCCATAAAACCCAGGCCTGCTTTTTTTAATAGGCAGACGTGATGTGAGTTTTAATGATGCAGAATTGATGAATGACTAAGGTGTAAATGATAGCTATAATTATACATAAATAATGAATAAATAAATGCATAAACAATCAAATGAAGATAAACAAACTGATAGGAAGTAACAGCGGTGGTAGAAATATTATCACTATCATTGTTGTTATCAGCAGTAGCAGCATGGTAAAAGAAGTACAGGTCAGGTTTTCTCACCTTTCCTCCCGGCATCAGAGGTAGCATCAGCAGAGGTAGAAGCCTGTTGCTGGAGCGAGGTAATGCAGTTAGTTCAGCTGGTGTGGTCCCTTCACTCCTCTGAGATAACCATGCCCATGTTCCTCCCAGAGCTGTTAGCAGTGTGACATAAGGACGTTGGGGCAATAGGCTTCGTGACATTCCGAATTTGGGAGCTAATGACCATCACTGGGATTTTCTCTGCCTGTGTGTGTGTGTGCGTGCGTGTGTGTGTGTCTTTGTGTGTGTTCGTGTGTGCGTTTGTGTGTGTTTGAGTGTGTGTGTGCGTTTGTGTGTGTGTGTTTGTGCGTGTGTGTTTGTGAGTGTTTTTGTGTGCGTGTGTGCGTGTGTGTTTGTGTGTGTGTGTGTGTGTGTGTGTGCGTGCGTGTGTGTTTGTATGTGTTTGTGTGTGTTTGTGTGTGTGTGTGTGTGCGCTTGTGTGTGTATGTGGGTGTGTGTGCATGTGTGTGTTTGCGTTTGTGTGTGTTTGTGTGCGTGCGGGCGTGCGTGCATGTGTGTGTATGTGTGTGGGCGTGCGTGTATGCGTGTGTGTGTGTGTGTGTTTGTTTGTGTTTGTGTGTATGTGCGTGCATGCGTGCGTGTGTGTATGTGTTCAAGTTCATTTAACGTCTTTTCACAGTTGAAGGAATTTCAGGGGATCAATGCATGCGAAATGATAAACAAAATTTAAAAATAAAGAAAATAGAAAAACAACAACCAAAATTATAGGGAAAAACAAAAAACAAAAACAAAAAAACAACAACACCGTTACATTACTAACCTATTGAACTACAATGAACAACAGGAAAATGCAATTCTAACAATTTCTAACAAAATCAGTAATTCCAATGAAAAATGTAAATAAAATTTCAAATACTGAATTTCACGTGAAAAAACCCAAACCTATCTTAATGTGTCTAACCCCCTCCCCTGCCCTTAAAAGAAACCCAAGAAGCAGCCCCCACCCCACCCACCCCACCCCTGGAAGAAAGAAGCTCAACCCTTAAAACAAGAGCCAGAAACACCCAACAACAGCCAAAAACCCAATTACAAACACAATATCTCTAGCCCCCTCCTATGACACAAACAAGATAAACAATAGGAATGCAACAAATGTGGATAATAATATATATTTTTTTTAATCTAACAAGCTCGAAAAAATAATTTCTGGACTAGAGCGTCTTTAAAGTCCAAAGCAATCATAATAACAAACCAACTGGACTATGCATAAGGGATCTAAAAAAAGTCGTACATAAGTGACAGACTGCTAAATATTGCTGATGGAGAGGATGCCATCAAAACGGGAATGTGTGTATGTGTGTGTTTTTGTGCATGCATGTATGTGTGTGTTTCTCTGTGTGTGTATGTTTGTGTGTGTGTGTGTGTGTGTGTGTGTGTGTGTGTGTGTGTGTGTGTGTGTGCGTGCGTGCATTCTTTCTTTTTTCTTTTATATCGAGGATAATGGAATAAGCACTTATGTGGTTTTTTACATTCAGTCCCCGTGTGTATGCGGTTTTGTAAATCTTGTCATCTGCTCCCACCGGCACACATGCATGCATGTGTGTGCTTGCATGCGTGCATGTGTGTGTGTGTCTGTGTGCGTGTGCATATGCGCACGCACGCGTGTATGTGTGATTGTTTGTTGGCTGGTCTTCTGTCTATCTCTGTTTCTGTAACTCCCCATCTTCTTTTTCTTGTGCTCTTCTACCATAGACGGATAGGGTTTTAAGATGTGTGCAGGATGCTGTATGAGTGTTTGCACACAGGAATGCAAACTGAGGTTTCATCTTCAGGAGTTTTTGGCAGGAAGAAAGGAATCAGAGGCAACGCTAACCAAAGAAGAATCTTCCCCACAAACAGACAGACAGGTCAACAGTGACTTCAGATCCTGCTGTGAGGAAAACAACACTTTCTGATCCAAGCATCAAAACATGTTCATTGTTTTGTTACAAGAATTCCCCTAAAGCCCCAGAACCGTACACCCTCAAAACTTACGTAAACCTGTCAGTCTAAATTGTTTATAGGACACCTTCATGAGTTACTTCATATTGTTTAGTTTATTAATAAAGGATCTACTGAGGTAAGGGGGCTACTGTTCTGAATAGTTTTTATCTTTTGCTTCAGCGTCAAAGTGACAAAAATACAGGTAAGGTTTTCTCACCTTTCCTCCCGGCATCAGAGGTAGCATCAGCAGAGGTAGAAGCCTGTTGCTGGAGCGAGGTAATGCAGTTAGTTCAGCTGGTGTGGTCCCTTCACTCCTCTGAGATAACCACCCCCATGTTCCTCCCAGAGCTGTTAGCAGTGTGACATAAGGACGTTGGGGCAATAGGCTTCGTGACATTCCGAATTTGGGAGCTAATGACCATCACTGGGATTTTCTCTGCCTCTGTGTGTGTGTGTGTGTGTGTGTGTGTGTGTGTGTGTGTGTGTGTGTGCGTTTGTGTGTGTTTGTGTGTGTATGCGTTTGTGTGTGTGCGTTTGTGTGTGTTTGTGTGTGTGTGTGCGTTTGTTTGTGTGTGTGTTTGTGTGTGTGTTTGTGTGTGTGTGCGTTTGTGTGTGTGTATGTGTGTTGGTGCGTGTGTCTTTTGTGTGTGTTTGTGTGTGTGTGTGTGTGCGTGTGTGTTTATGTGTGTATGTGTGTTTGTGCGTATGTGTTTGTGTGTGTGTATGGTTTGTGTGTGTTTGTGTTTGTGTGTGTTTGTGTGTGTGCGTTTGTGCGTGTTTGTGTGTGTGTGTTTGTGTGTGTTTGTGTATGTGTGTGTGCGTTTGTGTGTGTTTGTGTGTGTGTGTGTGTGTTTGTGTGTGTTTGTGTATGTGTGCGTGCGTGCATGTGTGTATTTGCGTTTGTGTGTGTTTGTGTGTGTATGCATGCGTGTGTGCATGTGTGTGTATGTGTGTAGGCGTGCATGTATGCGTGTGTGTGTTTGTGTTGTGTGTGCGTGTGCGTGCGCGCGTGCGTGTATGTGTGTGTGTTCGTGCATGCATGTGTGTGTGTGTGTTTCTCTGTGTGTGTATGTTTGTGTGTGTGCATGTGTGCGTGCGTGCATGTGTTTGCTTGCGTGCGTGCATGTGTGTGTGTCTGTGTGCATGTGCGTATGCACGCGCGCGCGCGTGTGTGTGTGATTGATTGTTGACCGGTCTTCTATCCTTGTTTCTGTAACTCCCCATCTTCTTCTTTTTCTTGTGCTCTTCTACTAAAGACAGATAGGGTTTTAAGATGTATGCAGGATGTTGTGTGAGTGTTTGCACACAGGAATGCAAACTGTAATTTCATCTCCAGGAGTTTTTGGCAGGAAGAAAGGAGTCAGAGGCAACACTAATGGAAGAGGAATCTTCCCCACAAACAGACAGACAGGTCAACAGTGACTTCAGATCATGCTGTGAGGAAAACACTTTCTGATTCAAGCCACAAACATGTTCATTGTTTTGTTACAAGAATTCCACTAAACCCCCAGAACCGTACACCCTCAAAACTTACGTAAACCTGTCAGTCTAAATTGTTTATGGGACGCCTCCATGAGTTATTTCATATTGTTTAGTTAATATAAAAAAAGGATCTACTGAGGTAAGGGGGCTACTGTTCTGAATATTTTCATATTTTGCTTCAGCATTAAAGACTGGTAACAGGAATACAGGTCAGGCTGTATCAAAGAACCGTAACAAAAATACAGGTCAGAAAGAATGGTAACAAGAATACATGTCAGGCTGTATCAAAGATCGGTAACAAGAATACAGGTGAGAGGTCAGGCTGTATCAAAGATCGGTAACAAGAATACAGGTGAGAGGTCAGGCTGTATCAAAGATCGGTAACAAGAATACAGGTGAGAGGTCAGGCTGTATCAAAGATCGGTAACAAGAATACACGGGTCAGGTTTTCTCACCTTTCCTCCCGGCAACAGAGGTAGCATCAGTAGAGGTAGAAGCCTGTTGCTGGAGCGAGGTAATGCAGTTAGTTCAGCTGGTGTGGTCCCTTCACTCCTCTGAGATAACCATGCCCATGTTCCTCCCAGAGCTGTTAGCACTGTGACATAAGGACGTTGCGGCAATAGGCTTCGTGACATTCCGAATTTGTGAGCTAATGACCATCACTGAGGTTGATTGATCTCTGTCTGTTTGTGTGTCTGTTGATCCGTCTTCTGTCTGTCTGTCTGTCTATCTGATTGTTTGTTCGTTAGTCTTCAGTCTATCTGTCTGTCTGTCTGTCTGTGTGTCATCCCTTTTTATTCCTTTGCTCTTCTACAAAGGATGGTTGAGGTTTGAAGATGTGTGTAGGATGTTGTGTGAATAATTGCACACAGGACTTCGAGTGGAAGACTGCTCATTTGCTGTGGTGGAAGTTGTTGTGTGTGTGTGTGTGTGTGTGTGTGTGTGTGGTGTGTGTGTGTGTGTGTGTGTGTGTGTGTGTGTGTGTGTTTGTGTATAATCTTCTTAAATGCACAGCTCAGCAGTGACTGGAAACCATGGCCTCAGATATCGGACTGAAGATAATGAATGTTTCCCTGTTCACTAACAATCCTTTTGCTTACAGTGTTATGCATGCAAAGCCTCAACAATTCTTAACTTACCTTTTTGGCCACAATCTGCCAGTGGTTAATTCTGAATTAGATTAGGATCAAACCACATACAAAATCCCATTTTAGGGAATTCTACCCTGAAGTTTACATCAGTACTGACTCCACACCCACAAACGTCCTTCCAATGAGACTATAATTACTTATTGATTTATTCTATCTATTTTTTTTATTATAACACTTTAAGTCATAACAGATTTCTCTGCCTCAAATTCGGTCTATTCTCCTCTGAGAGAGCGTTTTGCTACAAGAGCAGCACTATCCATTAATTTTTTTTCTTTTTCTGTCTGCAACTGTATTCGTTGTCCTATCAGAGTGGCTTTTTTTCTGCAGAATTTTGCCATGGGCAACTCTGTTGTTGCCGTGGGTTCTTTGACCAAGGCCTCGGCCTCGTGTGCAAACACACACATCTTGCACACACGTTGAAACCTTTTCCGTCTTTTAAAACTTCTTTTATTTCGAGGATAATGGAATAAGCACTAATATGCTTTTCTGCATCTAATCCCTGTGTGCATGGGGTTTTGTAAATTGTGTCATCCATTCCCACAGGCACACGATGGCCTACTCTTCCGAAATGCGGAACGGGGTTTAACGTGTGCGCAAGATGTTCTGCAAGTTCAGAAGAGTAGGTCATTTCTTACGGGCAGGGACTTTTGGCCCAGGCCAAAATCTGTGTCAGTTATTGATGCCAGCTAATTGCCAAGGCCTACACTAAAATGTTGTTATGTTGTAAAATGTTGTGTTGAGATTGCCTTCAGCCATGACAAGCTCTTAACATAACAACCTGCACTCTTCTTTTAAAGGAGAAAAAAATCCTCTGAAGTCGGAGTATGGCTGCCTATTTGGCGAGGTACTTGAAAATAGTCATACACGCAAACTTCCATCCGGTGTGCTTCCTATCTCACAGTGATTCCCAGGTGGGCGATGAGTGAGTCAGAGTGTGACATGTTCTGGGTGACCCCCAGAGTGTAAAGCTGGGAAACGCACAACAACAACAACGGGCAGGGGCCACATTAAGAAAAGCAAACCCACAGACACACAGGCGTTGTGTTTAGACAGCATCCATGAAGTCGGAATGCGGCTACCTTCCTTAATGCTGGGTGGAAAAAAACCATCCTGATCCCATTGGCAAAACCTCACCATTAGTGTACCTGGCAGCTCTAGGTGAGGCACGAAGATACAACATTTAGAAGCACTTGCAAGAGCCTGAACCCGGAGCGTGGTAATGAAGTTAGTGAAGGTGTTGTATGTAGTCTCTCCACTGTGCTCCAGTAAACAGTCCTCCCACGTTCCTGTTTAGGCCATTTGGAGTGTGAGGTAAGAGCGTTACGGCAAGACGCTAATGCCTGGTGTCGCTAAACCGTTTTCTTGTCGCTAATTGGTTTAAGAACTCCAACTGCGCGAACCTGATCCAAACGTAACTTGAAATTGTTTTTAAAAGCTGTTTTATCACATAGTTTACTGTCAATACACTTTTTAAAAAAAGCCCAAACAGAACCTACAATAATAGCAATAACATGATATCACACATATAAAAACTCTGTCGAGGCTTCGAACGAAAAACTTGTGCTTTTTAACTTTCCCAGGAAAATCTGTTGTTTTACACGATTTTGCACGCTCACAAACACACTAGGATAATATGTCAGATTTGCGATTTGCAATCTGCGCATGGGCAGCCCATCTGGTGAAGGAAAGGGAGAAGTTAAGTTTCCGGTAACAAAATTCCATGCTGGGGGGAAGGAGCTTGACATTTCCCTGTTGAGCCTGTCCATTTCACGACAAAGATCACTTAAGGACACGGCATGCAGGATGTTCTGACCTGTTAGCTAGTAGCCATCTTTCAACGTGCCCTCTCGTTCTGAGTTTTTTTTTTTAATCGTTTGTCTGTATGTCTGCCTGACTACCAGCCTGTCTGTCTGTCTGTCTGTTTGTATCTCTCTTTTTCTGTCTGTAACCCTTGGAAATATTGACTGTCATCTGTCTTTTTTCTGTCAACTGTCTTTCTTTTTTCTTTCTCTCTCTGTATCTCTCTGTGTCTCTCACACACATACACACTGATACGTACACTCACTCACTCACTCACACACACACACACACACACACACAAACTAAGTCACACACAAACTAAGTCACATACACACATATTCTCACACGCTCACTCATAAACACACACACACACACACACACACACACAACTAAGTCACACACACAAACACACATATTCTCAAACGCTCACTCATAAGTACACTCACACACTCATTCTCTCTCTCTCTCTCACGCGCTTATTCACACACACACACACACGCACTAAGTCACACACAAACAGACACACACACACACTCACTTTCTCTCTCGCGCGCTCTCATTCACACACACACACACACACACACACACACACACACACACACACACACACACACACACACACACACACACACACACACACACACACATACAAACTCTCTCACACACAAACTCACACACACAAAAAATCTCACACAAACTCTCTTTCTCTCTCTCTCTCTCACACACACACACACACACCACACACAAACTCTCTCACACAAACTCTCTCACACACACACACACACACCACACACAAACTCTCTCACACAAACTCTCTGTCACACACACACACACACACACACACACACACACACACACACACACACACACACACACACACACACACACGAACGCACGTAGGCACGCACGCACGCACGCATTCGATTTTTTCACAGGTTGGTGTGAAGCTAAACACAGGGCGATTAACCAATTATCTCACTCAAACACGGGGTATCCACTGGCCATTAAAGGCCTTTGACATCTAACACGCTCTGTGTGTGTGCGTGCGCGCGCGCAAGCGTGTGTGTACGTGTGATTGTGTGCGCGTGTGTGTGCATGTGTGTGCGTGTATGTATGTGTGTGTGCGTGCGTGTGTGTGTGTGTGTGTGTGTGTGTGTGTGCGAGAGAGAGAGAGAGTGAGTGTGTGTATGTGTGTGTGTGTGTGTGTGTGAGAGAGAGAGAACTCTGAACTCTGAACTCTGAACTGGTTTAATTGCACATCGGCCTTGGGCCACAATACAATGCAAAGTTGATTTGGGAAAGCATCACGATATAACGCAATATATAACACACAGTAATCAACATTCAATACATATTCATGCGTTTTCAGTATACAGAAACACTGTGAGAGAGAGAGGGAGAGAGAGAGAGAGAGAGAGAGAGAGAGAGAGAGAGAGAGAGAGAGAGAGAGAGAGAGAGAGAGAGAGAGTGTGTGTGTGTGCGAGAGAGAGTGAGTGAGAGAGAGAGAGAGTGAGTGTGTGTGTGTGTGAGAGAGAGAGAGAGGAGAGAGAGAGAGAGAGAGGTGTGTGTGTGTGTGTGTGTGTGTGTGTGAGAGAGAGAGAGAGAGAGAGAGAGAGAGAGAGAGAGAGAGAGAGAGAGAGAGAGAGAGAGAGAGAGAGAGAGAGAGAGAGAGAGAAAAGAGTGGGTGTGTGTACACACCCTTTGATATCAGTGGAACCAATCCTCTTCTCTCTCTCTCCCTCTTTCTCTATCTCTCTACGCCCTCCTCCATATCTCTGTCTCTCTTTCTTTCTCTCTCTCTCTCTGTTCCCCCCCACCCCCTCTCTCTCTCTCTCTTGGAAGGAAGGTGGCAGGATGGTTAAGACGTTCGTCTGCCAACAAATAAACCGTGAGTTTGTGGGTTCGATTCCCAGCCTCGCCCTTTCTTCCCAGTTTGACAAAAAATCAAACTGAATGTCAAAGTCCTTCGGATGAGACTATAAACCGAGGTCCCGTGTGCGAACGCACACAGAACATCTTGCACACACGTTAAATCCTGTTCCGCTTTTCGAAAGAGTAGGCCATTGTGTGCCGGTGGGAACAGATGACAAAATTTACAAAACCGCATACACACGGGGACTGGATGTAAAAAAGCACATGAGTGCTTATTCTATTATCCTCGATATAAAAGATTAAATAAATAAGTAAATAAAATAAATCTCTCTTTCTTTCTTTCTCTCTCCCTCTCTCTTGTAGAACACGCTGTCTCAATGGCTGATCATGTCAATGCCCTGTCGCACAGATGAGTGAATGAAGACATTAAAGTAGAGCATTTTTGTATCGAAATGTTGTCATCAGACAAAGAGAGAGAGAGAGAGAGAGAGAGAGAGAGAGAGAGAGAGAGAGAGAGAGAGAGAGAGACAGAGACAGAGACAGAGACACTGAGATGTATATATATAGAGAGAGACAGAGACAGAGAGACTGAGAGAGACAGAGATAGGAGCAGTGTTGTATGGTGACTAGTTTGTACCTGAAATCGGTTAAGAGAGATAGGAGCAGTGTTGTATGGTGACTAGTTTGTACCTGAAGTCAGTTAAGAGAGATAGGAGCAGTGTTGTATGGTGACTAGTTTGTACTGAAGTCAGTTAAGAGAGATAGGAGCAGTGTTGTATGGTGACTAGTTTGTACCTGAAGTCAGTTAAGAGAGATAGGAGCAGTGTTGTATGGTGACAGTTTGTACTGAAGTCAGTTAAGAGAGATAGGAGCAGTGTTGTATGGTGACTAGTTTGTACCTGAAGTCAGGTAGGAGAGATAGGAGCAGTGCTGTATGGTGACTAGTTTGTACCTGAAATCAGGTAGGAGAGATAGGAGCAGTGCTGTATGGTGACTAGTTTGTACCTGAAGGCTGGTAGGAGATATAGGAGCAGTGCTGTATGGTGTCTAGTTTGTACCTGAAGTCAGTTAAGAGAGATAGGAGCAGTGTTGTATGGTGACTAGTTTGTACCTGAAGTCAGGTAGGAGAGATAGGAGCAGTGCTGTGTGGTGACTAGTTTACACCTGACGTCAGGTAGGAGAGATAGGAGCAGTGCTGTGTGGTGACTAGTTTACACCTGACGTCAGGTAGGAGAGATAGGAGCAGTGCTGTATGGGGACAGCTTTTAGCTAAAGGCAGGTGATAGAGTGAGTAATATGAGGTTGTTGTAATTTTTACTTTCTTGATCTTGTGGGATGATGACTTTCATCTTCCATGATCCATTTACCTGATGACAGTTTGGGCTGTGATAATTTTGTTTTAACAGCTGATGGTGTAGGGTAGTATGATGATATGTGGCATTTGGAAAAATAAAGAACTGAGAGAATCTTGGATAAAATCACTCACACACACACACACTCACACACACACACACACACACACTAACACACACACACACACGCACGCACGCACACGCACTTACACACACACACACGCACGCACACACACACACACACACGCACGCACACACACGCACTTACACACACACACATACACACACACACACACACACACACACACACACACACACACCACACACACACACACACACTCTCACACGACACACACATACACGCGTGCATATTACTCTATCTCTTATGACAAAATGAAAGTGATATAATCAAAATAGGTTGATGAAGGTGAAATAGCAACTTCTCAATCTTACAGTCAAAGCAACAACAATAACGCAGATCTAAATAATCCTTTATTATGTCCGTTAAACCCTGAGCAGTTTCCATGGCTATCAGCATTAATCCGGTCTTCTACATTGTGACAATGCATTGTTCCTTCACATTAAAAGATGATTTATATATATCTACTCACTTATTTAGAACTGGCATAACACACACAAATGCACACATGCAAATACACACACACACACACACACACACACACACACACACACACACACACACACACACACACACACACACACACACACACACACACACAAAAAGCGCGCACACTCTCGCGCACAAGAGACTAACATCTTCTATCTAGCGTGTACACGCGCACACAGACAGACAGACAGACAGACAGACAGACAGACAGAAAGACATACAGACAGTCGATCTAATCCAATCCTGTTGTTTATAGCCCCGCCGACCACAGGCCATATTTTTTAATCAGGGCTGTCACCTCGTCCAATTTTAAATCTCAGACAGACAGATAGACAGACACACACGCACACACAGACACACACACCTATGACAACAATGCATGTAAATTATCCCTGCCATGAAAATGGAAAGTAAAACTAGCAAGGCAGACTGATAAAAAGTGAAAAGGCAATTTCTGAATCATATAATACCAAAGTGAAAAGCAATTTTCTAAATCACACCAATATCAAACTGACAAGGCAATTTTTGAATCACACTAACATCAAAGTGAAAAGGCAATTTTTGATTCACACCAATATCAAAGTAAAAATGCAATTTTTGAATCATACCAATATCAAAGTGAAAAGGTAATTTTTGATTCACACCAATACTAAAGTGAAAAAAGCAATTTCTAAATCACACCAATGCTAAAGTAAAAATGCAATTTTTGAATCATACCAATATCAAAGTGAAAAGGTAATTTTTGATTCACACCAATACTAAAGTGAAAAAAGCAATTTCTAAATCACACCAATGCTAAAGTAAAAAGGCAATTTCTCAATCACACCAATATCAAAGTGAAAAGGCAATTTTTGAATCGCACCAATATCAAAGTGAAAAGGCGATTTTCTAAATCACACGAATGCTCAAGTGAAAAGGCAATTTCTAATTCGCACCAATATCAAAGTGCAAAGGCAATTTCTAAATCACACCAACATCAAAGTGAAAAGGCAATTTCTAAATCGCACCAATATCAAAGTGAAAAGGCAATTTTCTAAATCACACCAATATCAAAGTGAAAAGGCGATTTTCTAAATCACACCAATGCTAAAGTGAAAAGGCAATTTTTGAATCGCACCAATATCAAAGTGAAAAGGCAATTTTCTAAATCACACCAATGCTAAAGTAAAAAGGCAATTTCTAAATCACACCAATATCAAAGTGAAAAGGCAATTTTCTAAACCACACCAATATCAAAGTGAAAAGGCAATTTCTAAATCACACCAATATCAAGTGAAAAGGCATTTTATGAATCACACCAATATCAAAGTGAAAAGACAATTTTTGAATCACACTAATATCAAAGTGAAAAGGCAATTTCTAAATCACACCAATATCAAAGTGAAAAGGCAATTTCTAAATCACACCAATATCAAAGTGAAAAGGCAATTTTCTAAATCACACCAATGCTAAAATGAAAAGGCAATTTATAAATCACACCAATATCAAAGTGAAAAGGCAATTTTTACATCACACCAATGCTAAAGTGAAAAGGCAATTTCTTTAAATCACACCAATATCAAAGTGAAAAGGCAATTTTCTAAATCACATCAATGCTAAAATGAAAAGGCAATTTCTAAATCACAACGATATCAAAATGAAAAGGCAATTATTTAATCACACCAACATCAAAATGAAAAGGCAATTTATGAATCACACCAATATCAAAGTGAAAAGGCAATTTCTAAATCACACCAATACTAAAGTGAAAAAGCAATTTCTAAATCACACCAATATCAAAGTGAAAAGGTAATTTCTAAATCACACCAATATCAAAGTGAAAAGGCAATTTCTACATCACACCAATGCTAAAGTGAAAAGGCAATTTCTTTAAATCACACCAATATCAAAGTGAAAAGGCAATTTTCTAAATCACATCAATGCTAAAATGAAAAGGCAATTTCTAGATCACAACGATATCAAAATGAAAAGGCAATTATTTAATCACACCAATATCAAAATGAAAAGGCAATTTATGAATCACACCAATATCAAAGTGAAAAGGCAATTTCTAAATCACACCAATACTAAAGTGAAAAAGCAATTTCTAAATCACACCAATATCAAAGTGGAAAGGTAATTTCTAAATCACACCAATATCAAAGTGAAAAGGCAATTTCTAAATCACATCAATATCAAAGTGAAAAGGCAATTTTTGAATCACACTAATATCAAAGTGAAAAGGCAATTTCTAAATCACACCAATATCAAAGTGAAAAGGCAATTTTCTACATCACACCAATACTTCATCATCTTAATGAAGAGAGAAGTTCCACAGAATCAAAGTGACAATGATGACACAGCCAACCCTTCACAAATTCATGTGAAAGCTACGTAGGCAGATGACAGGAGTGTGGATTTTATTTCATTACAATGGTTGACAGCAATGCATTCTTATTCGTCGGATTGATCCCGTGTCTGTGTGCTCTCAGATGGTTTGTAGACACCCACCCCGTTATACAGATACTTGTCTGTGTAACTACGCATATACCCAATAATACCTTCAAGCATGAATACACGCAGGCACACATGCAGGCATATATGCATGGAACACATACACTCGTCCGCGCGCGCGCACGCATGCTTGCACGCACACGTGTACGCTAACATTTGAGTATAAAATTTTACTGAAATTTAATAAAATCAAAGAATATTTTTAAGCATAGCCAATGCATATTTTGAATGACACTACGATTTCATTATTTTCTCGTAATATCATCTATAAAATAACATGTACTTACTACCTGCACAGTTTCTGACTCTAGGTAATAACCCTCCCCTGACCCCTCACAGAATTCACACAATCAAGAGCATAACTATTATCTCTTACAAAACAGGGCCTGACACTGTAGACCTGCTGGTGCACTCTCAGTAACACAATGTTTACGATACACCGAACGTTTCTGAACTAGCTCTTGTTGTTGTTTGTTTGTCCGTCGTGTCCGACGATGGCCTCCAAAACAGCAGAAGAGGCAGCTGCTGTTTTGGAAACTTCAGAAATTTGATTATAGTGGAGATGCCTTGCCCACAGTACATCCCCACTCTCTCGGCCAAGTGGGCATAAGGACAGTCAGCGTTGGAGATGTTCTCCAAAGGCCAACCAGTCCCCAGGGCTGCAGCACACAAGGACTGTGCGAGTCAAGCTTCCTAGTCAGAGAGTCATAGTACATCACTAAAGACAAAGCTGTAAAGTGGAATTCCATGAGTGGAAAAGGCACTGGTCAAACAGCCTCTCACTTTGCTGTTGCCCCCAGCGTCAATGGTTTAATCAAGAACGGTGATAAAGCCCAGGCGCTGACGACTGTGAACTAGCTCTTAGTCATGAGACAACAGCTCTTACTGCTGGGATCGGTCCACTTCTAGCCCAGCCCACCTTTCAGTCACAGGTCACAGCGATACCAGGCCAGGTTCTCTCGCTGGGAACCCTGCCATTACATAATTATTGGATGAATGTTGACGATGAAAACTCCACAGACAGAACGTTGCCCAAGTTAATGCTGCCTGTCTGCCTGCCTGCCTGTCTGCCTGCCTGCCTGCCTGCCTGCCTGCCTGCCTGTCTGCCTGCCTGTCTACCTGCCTGCCTGCCTGCCTGCCTTCCTGCCTGTCTGTCTGTCACCTCAGCTACGCTGCACTCTTCGTGATCTTCTCAGTGCAGACTCCACTCTCCCCAAAAGTACATGAGACTGTAAACCGAGGTCCCGTGTGCGAACGCACGCAGAACATCTTGCGCACACGTTAAAACCCGTACCGCTTTTCGGAAGAGCAGTTCATTGTGTGCGCGGTGGGAACGGATGACAAAATGTACAAAACTGCATACACACGGGGAATGGATGAAAAAAGAACACGAGCGCTTATTCCGTTATCCTCGAAATAAAAGAATAAAGAATAAAAGAGAGATATTTCATGTCCTGTCTCTCATACTCATCACACAGATTTCTGGGAATATGATCGGTTAGGAAATCGCCATCACGCGCTCTCTTTGCGGTGTAGACATCACAGAGTTCTGCGATGTAAATACTTGCTCGGAAAGCGATTCTTTGATGAGAGCAACACTTGTGCGAAGAGGTAAAGAAGATTGATGATTTCTTCAGCCAAGTGTTACGCATCTCTTCCCTTCATCTCTGCGTTCCCTTATATGGATGGCACGTGTAGTGTCAAGTCTTTCCCCGTGCTTCTAACCTCTGCAGAGGGTCTGTCTGCCCGCTGGCCTCAGCCGACACAATCATGGCCACTTCAGAGTAGTTCATGTCACGGTTCCAAAATCACAGTGGCAACCCGAGTGTGAGCGTTCACAGCCTCCCATATCAACTGATCTGCCGTGTTGCAACATACTTATCCTATCTATCTATCTATCTATCTATCTATCTATCTATCTATCTATCTATCTATCTATCTATCTATCTATCTATCTATCTATCTATCTATCTATCTATCTATCTATCTATCTATCTATCTATCTATCTATCTATCCATCTATCTATCTATTTATCTATCTGTCTATCTGTCTATCTATCTATCCATCTATCTATCTATCTATCTATCTATCTATCTATCTATCTATCTATCTATCTATCTATCTATCTACTATCTATCTATCTATCTATCTATCTTCTGTCTGTCTGTCTGTCTGTCTGTCTATCTATCTATCTGTCTGTCTGTCTGTCTATCTATCTATCTATCTATCTATCTATCTATCTATCTATCTACCTATCTATCTATCTATCTATCTGTCTGTCTGTCTGTCTGTCTGTCTGTCTATCTATCCATCTGTCTGTCTGTCTGTCTGTCTATCTATCTATCTATCTGTCTGTCTGTCTATCTATACGCATGTACATATCAGACACACACCTTGAAGATTTTATATGACTATATGTGGGTTTCTGGTGCGTTGTAAACTATGTAAATTTCCCATACTTTCATCCCCATTGACAAAAATTCTGGGATCAAAGTGAAACATTTGGCTATGCTGATTTCCATCTATCCGCGAAATGAACTTCTTGCTTAATAGGGTATAGCATAATTATCTGGAGTACTTTTCACACACTGATAGTTCCTTGCAAAGGAAAAACCAGAAAAACTGAAAGTGTAACTAACACTGTCCGCTCATCGATCACTTTGCACAATATACAACTATTCCAGTCTTCTTCTATTGACACCAACAAAACCTGACCATGTCAGTAGCAACACAGCACAATGCTCAGTCAGTAATGTGGTTAGAGTGTTTGCGCTCGTGATCTGACGGCCCGGGTTCGAGCCCAAGTTTGAGCCACGAGCAAGACGCCCGTTCAAGGGGATTTTCCCTCTGGAGTTAACATCAGTGCAGACTCCACTCTCCCCAAAAGTCCTTGGATGAGACTATAAACCGAGGCCCCGTGTGCGAACGCACGCAGAACATCTTGCGCACACGTTAAAGCCTGATCCATCTTTGAGAAGTATAAGCCATTTGTGCCTGTGGAAATGAATGATAACACAAGAAAAAAACTGCATTCACATGGGGACTAGATGTGAAAGAAAGTAGATAAGTGCTTATTTCACTATCCTCGAAAAAAAAGAATAAATGATGGTGGGTAAAAAAAGCAACAACAGCAAACAAAAACGGTTGCAGAGGCAAAATGTCACCATTGGTGAATCTAGGAAATCTAGCCGAAAAAAAAACGGGGAGAAAAGAATAAAATACAGTAACTGAATAAATAAGACAAAGTCTTTTGCTTGAGTGGACTTCTACCTTCAACTCCCCGAGAAGTCGTTTCAAGCTGCACTGAACTTTTTTTTTCAGCACTGTGTCGTAGATAAGAGCCCGCCCCCCCCCCCCCCCCTCCACCACCCTCTTCACCCTTTTTATTATCTGCAGGACACTTCGTTTTTAGAGCAGATAGGAAGGATTGCTACCATGGGAGTGCTCCAGTATCTATCTCTAAAAACCAACTTTTCACACCACACTACACATTTGTGAATACGCAGTAATGAGATAATGGGTCAATGCTCTGCTTGGTTGCCTGCCCTTCCTTCTCACACACCGACCTCAGAGAGACTGACAGCAGCAGCAGCAGCAGCAGCAGCAGCAGCAAGATCAGACTCTGGCCCTACATCCTGCCACCATAGATGAGATGACAGCAACATTGGTTTTCAGGCAGACTCTTATTCTTTCTTTTTATTCTCGTTTATTTCAAGGATAATGGAATAAGCACTCATGCGCTTTGTTTTTACATCTAGTCCTCGTGTGTATGCAGTTTTGTAAATGTTGTCATCCGTTCCCACCGGCACATAATGGCCTACTCTTTCGAAAACTGGAACGGGTTTTACCATGTGCACAAGATGTTCCGCTGCGTTCGCGCACAGGGCCTCAATTGATAGTCTCACCCGAAGGAGTTTTGGGGAGAGTGGAGTCTGCGCTGATGTTAACTCCAGGGGAAAATATGCCCCTTGAACGGGAATCGAACCCGGGTCGTCAGATTGCGAGCGCAATGCTCTAACCACTAGGCTATCTCGTCCCGTTGTGTCTTGTGCTTCATGGTTATGGGTTAGAGGTTGTTAGAAATTCTCAGGAGATAACTGTCCTCGAGAATAGAAATGTTTTGTGCGCATGTAGCAACAAAAAAAAAAGATGAAAATAAGTATCATAATGGTCAGTGTTATGGCAGGGCTCTGATCAACAAGACTGGATTGGACTGGTCCTAGAATTGTGTGCCATGAACTTGAATCTGGGATGCACCTAGTTTTGAGCACGGTTCATCGTACGGATAGTAGTAATAATAATGATAATGATAATAGTAATAATAATACTTCTAATAACGATAATGGTACTCCTACTCTTATTCCTCCTATTACCACCACCACCACCACCACCACCACCACCACCACCACCACAAGAATAATAATATTAATAATAATAATAATATAAAAATGAAAAAGAGCTAAATCTTGTGAAGCAAGCAAATCAAAGCGTTTACTTAAACTAATATATATATATATATATATATATATATATATATATATATATATATATATATATATATATATATATATATATATATATATTATATATATATATATATATATATATTGTGTGTGTGTGTGTGTGTGTGTTTGTGTGTTAGTGTTATATCTTTCTCTTTCTTTCATCTTCCGCTGGTGCCCTTCGGCGTCGCGGGGAGACACAGACGTCTGTCTGCAGCTAGGCGGGAGGCTTGATGTAGTGACAGGTCATGGGCTCGCAGGGTGTCAGCCACGGAGTCGCTCCATCGTCTCCTTGGTCTACCTCTGGCTTTCCAGCCATTGTATTTGGTGGTGTATGCCCGTAGGGCTGGTTGGTTGGGCGGCATTCTAGTGAGGTGACCAAACCACCTGATCCTTTGTTGTTTGATATGGTGGAGAATTGGTGTTAGTCCGACCATGTCTCTGATCACCTCATTCTTGATCTTGTCGCGTCTGGTTTTGTTGACAGCTTTTCTCAGGCAGCGCATTTCACATGTGACCAATTTTCTCTCTAAGGCTTTTGTTAGGGCCCATGTCTGACACTGGTATGTGAGTGTTGGAACGAAGATGGCGTTGATGAGTTTTGCCTTAGTGCTCATTGGGATGCTGGAATGTTTTAGAAGGGGGGCGAGTTGGTAACTGACTGCGTTCGCTTTCTGGCATCTTGTTTCTATCTCTCTGTCCAATTTTCCATCTTCAGTGAAGAGGCTGCCAAGGTATTTAAATTCTTTGGTCTGTTTCAGCTGGGTGCCGTTGATGTTGATGTCCAGCTTTCCTGAATTTCTGCTGACAGACATAACTTCTGTTTTGGTGATACTGATCTTCATATCATACCTCTCGCAGCTTGTGTTGAGTTGGTCTGTGTGATCTTGAAGAGCTGCTTTGTTCTGATTCATATATACATATCTGAGTTGCCTTGACTTGCCTTTGCAAGACAATAGTTGCTGTCTGAGCGTTCGACGACGACGACGAAGAAGAAACTAAGTCATTGTGAACAGTATTGTTTATCGTCGTCTACAAGCTTGTCACAAGCTTGTGGACAATCTCAACACAACATCTTAATTCATAACAACACTCTAATGCAGGTCTTAGCAAACTTGCTTTTCTGCCTGACAAAACTCTTTACCTGGGCCCTGCAGATTTGAATAACAGCTAGGAATCGTTTCATAATTATACAAAGACATTCCCGAAGTCGGAATGCGGCTACCTTAATGATATGATTAAAAAACCTGCCTACACAAAAAAATCTCACCATTGGTGAACCTCTGAGCTCTAGCCGAGGATCGAAAAACTGTATACAAGAACACTTCATTGATTTTAGAAAAGGGAAACTAAACCTGATATACGAGATCAATACTTTTTAAAGGAAAAAGGTAAGGTAAAGGAGTCCCATAACCTATAAGGTCGTAGGGGAGCGAGGCGTCAGAGACCTCACTTCTCTAGGGCCAGCATATTGAGGGCGGCGCCCATCTCCTCTCCCTCGCTGCTTTACCTTCCCTGACCCTAAAGAGGGCAGGTACCCATTTACAGCTGGGTGAACTGGGGGAACTGTACTGAAGCCAAGGCGCACAAACGGTCACCCATCCAACCACTCTCGACGCTGCTTAACTTGGCTGGGGGAAAGCGAGTGCTCCGACCACTGAGCTATCCCGTCCCCATCAATACTTTTTACGTGATTTAAAAAAAAGAAAAAAAGAAACAGATAACATATTCACCAATAAAACCCATTACTCGTCTCTGTCATTTGCATAATACATGTTTATTTTCTTTCACTCCTTGCAACCTACGGCTTGGGTAGTCACTCACTGAACAGACAATCCTCTACAGCTAGCATACTTACAGCCGTCATGCGAGGATAGGAGCCTAGCTTTCAACACTACCATTATTTTCAAGCCAGGCCGCACGCGTATATATATCTCAGAGCGTCAGTAATGGGTTAATGGCTTGAGGCTCTGGTGGGTTCCGCTTCCCTCCCTTCTTCAAAGAGAATGGCTACAGTAGGAAGTCGTCGTGGACGAGTGGTTAAGGCGATAGATTGCAAATCTATTGGGGGGTCTCCTCGCACGGGTTCGAATCCTGATGGGTTTTCCATCCCCCCGTGGGGATGCCGGGGTGGCTGTTAGTATAAATAGCATCCCCGCATTCTGTGCTAGAAATGTTCCTCTTTTCCATCATTGTCTTTGCGTCTGCCTTGTTCCTTTTCTTCCTGTCATTTTCTTGTATATTGTCTGCCTTTTAGGTCCAGTCTCCTGCCTTTTTCATTCAGAAAGACTTAAAAGATAACAATTCTCTCTTATCCCGAAGTCGGATGCGCTGGGCCTCACTTGTCAGGCGCTCAAAAGCGCTCATATAGCAGAAAACAATACTTTGCTGTCTGAAGCGTTCGACGACGACGACGACGACGACGAAGAAGAAGAAGAAGAAGAAGAATGACCAACAGCACAGCACTGCAAAGCCAGATTCTCCTCTGACCCCTTCATACAGCCATTTTTTACAGCTGACATCAAAGACTGTACTTGAAACGAGTCACGGGCACTAGAGAGTCAGCTCCAATCTGTCGTGTCATCTTTCTCTCTAGCCTTTGCTTTCTGGAGCAAGGTTCCACCGTACGGATATCCGGATACCTAGGACTGTAAAAGATAATGATGATAATGACTTGACTTGACTTGACTGAGCTGACTTGAGTTGCTTTGTTTTTGCCTTGATTTGTCCTGTCTTGCTTGGAATTGTCTTGTTATGCCTTTATTTGTCTTGTTTTGTCTTGATTTGTCTTGTCTGCCTTGAATTGTCTTTTCTGGTCTGGAATTATCTTGTCTTGCCTTGTCTTCCCTTGCCTTGTATTGTCTTGTCATACCTTGTCTTGTCGTGTCTTGTTATATCTTGCCTTGCCTCGATTTGTCTTGACTTGCCTTGTCTTGCCTTGTCTTGTCTTGCCTTGCCTTGTCTTGCCTTGCCTTGTCTTGTTTTGTCTTGTCTTGTCTTGCCTTGCCTTGCCTTGTTTTGTCTTGTTGCCTAGAGTTAACATCAGTGCCAACTCCACTTTTCCGAAAATACTTCGGATGAGACTCTAAACCGAGGCACCGTGTGCATAACGCACTCGTAACACTTGCGCACATGTTAAACCTGTTCTGCCTTTCGGAAGAGTAGGCCATTTGCGCTTGTGGAAAAGGATGGCAAAGTGTACAAAATCGCGTGCCAATGGGGACTGGTTGTACAAAAAAAGCACACACACAACCACACACACGAACGCGCACGCACACACACGCAATCCCCCCACCCCCCCACACATGCACGCAAACGTCCACACACACACACACACACACACACACACACACACGCACGCACGCACGCACGCACGCACGCACGCACGCACGCACGCACGCACGCACGCACGCACGCACGCACGCACGCACGCACGCACGCACGCACGCACGCACGCACACACACACACACACACACACACGCGGCTTGCGCGCGCGCGCGCGCGCACGCACGCATGCAGAAAGACAAAGAGAAACACGCATGCACACATTCATACACACATATTCACACATATAGATAGATGGCTTGATGAAAAAAAAGCAAATGCATTGCTTATTCAATGTACCATCTGGAAATAAAAATTTGACTTGATTTGACTTGACTTGACATACACACAGCCGTATACTCACACACACACACACACACATACACACACACACACACACACACACACACAACACACACACACACACACACACACACACACACACACGCACGCACGCACGCACGCACGCACGCACGCACGCACGCACGCACGCCTTCTACCTTCACAAACACGTATCTCTATTTGCTTTTAGACAGGCATTACTGAGAGAGAGAGAGAGAGAGAGAGAGAGAGAGAGAGAGAGAGAGAGAGAGAGAGAGAGACAGACAGACAGACAGACAGACAGACAGACAGAGACACACAGAGAGAGAGAGAGAGAGAGAGAGAGAGAGAGAGAGAGAGAGAGAGAGAGAGAGAGAGAGAGAGAGAGAGAGAGAGAGAGAGAGAGAGAGAGAGAGAGAGATTTTGTATTTATTTATTCTTTTATTTCGAGGATAATGGACTAAGCACTTATCTGCTTTTTTATATCCATTCCCCGTGGGTGTGCAGTTTTTGTAAATATTGTCATCCGTTCCCACCGGCACACAATGGCCTACTCCTCCAAAAAGCGGAACGTGTTTTAACGTGTGCGTAAGATGTTCTGCGACACATTAGAGAGAGAGAGAGAGAGAGAGAGAGAGAGAGAGAGAGAGAGAAGAGAGAGAGAGAGAGAGAGAGAGAGAGAGAGAGAGCGGGGGGAGGGGGGCAGGCAGACAGACAGACAGACAGAGATAGAGACAGACAGAGATAGAGACATACAGACAGATAGAAAAAAGCAGACAGAGAGACATAAGACATAGAGAAAGACAGAGATAAGGTGAGAGACAGAGAGGCACAGAGGGAAAGGTAGGCAACACAAGACAGAAATACACTTAGACAGGCGCCATGACAACGAATGGACAGACAGACAGAGAGACAGACAGACAGACAGAAAGAGATAGAGACAGACACAGATAGAGACATACAGACAGACAGAAAGAGACAGATCATTAGGCAAAAGAATCTGACTATCTAGCTGGCTCAAACACGCTTTTTACGTTCTTTTTTTTTTTATTCTTTTCTTTCGAGGATAATGGAATGAGCACTCGTTTGCTTTTGTTATGTTCAGTCCCCGTGTGTACGCGGTTTGGTCAGTTTTGTCGTCCGTTCCTACTGGCGCACAATGACCTACTCCTTCAAAAAGCGGAACAGGTTGTAACGTGTGTGTGCAAGATTTTCTACGTGCGCTCGCGCACAGGACCTCGGTTTATAGTCTCATCGGAAGGACTTTTGGGGGAGTGGAGTCGGCACTGATGTTAACTCCAGGGAGAAAAAATCTCCTGAAAGACATTCTAACCTGAGCCAGCAGATTGTGATCGCAATTCGCAAGGATCTCATAATATAATAACAACAACAATAATAATAATGATAATAATAATAAAAATGGAATTTATATAGCGCTATAAACACCAGGCTATCCTCCCCCCATCTTAAAACCTTAATCTAGCAATCACACCCTAGGACACAAGTTATAAGTGCTAATGTTGACACCATAACATGAATAACCCAAGAATGACCTTTTCTTCTCCACAAGCTTTTCTTTGTTTCTCCTACCCCGTGACAGCTCAATGGTCAGAGCACTCACTCTCCCCAAGCTTACATTAAGCAACATTGAGCGTGGTCACCTCTTGGATGAGTGACCACTCGCGTGTCTCGTCTTCAGTCCCCCAGTTCACCCAGCTGTAAATGGGTACCTGCCCTCTTCAGGGTCAGGGAAGGTTCAAGCAGCGAGGGAGAGGAGATGGGCGCCGTCCTCAAAATGCTGGCCCCTGGAGAATCCAAGGTTTCTGACACCTCACTCTGCAACGACGGTTAGGTTATGGCAATGCTTTTACCTTTTACCCCGTCGTGAGGGCAGTGTAGCCTAGTGGTCACAACGCTGACTTTACTCCTGTCAAAGCCTTGAGATGAGACCGAAAACCGAGATCCTATGGGTGTATGCATGTGTTTGCAGAATTCCTTGTAAAAAGGTAAAGGTGTTCCTATAAACTATGTGGTCGTTGGGAGTGAAGTGTCAGAAATCTCAGCTTCTCCAGGGACCAGCATATTGAGAGCGGCGCCCATCTCCTCTCCCTCGCTGCTTTACCTTCCCTGTCCATAAAGAGGGCAGGTACTCATTTACAGCTGGGTGAACTAGGGGACTGTACTGGAGCCAAGGTGCACAAACGGTCACCCATCTACTAAGTAACCACGCTCAACTTTGCTTAATCTTAGCTTGGGGAGAGCTCGAGCTCTGACCACTGAGCTGTCCTATTTCCAGGATACCTTATGCACCCACTACTTCGCAGAAGAGTAGGCGGGTAGGGTGGATGCTGACAAACATACTGAACGTGCACCCTCTTTTTAACTGGAGAGACACTGGCTTCACCTGCTTCAGTCAGTCCTCAGCACTCTGTTTCTTGTCCCCAAAACTCCTTGTTGAAGGAGAAGTGCTAAGCCAGTCACTCAGCCAGTTCTTGCCCTTTCAAACTCAGATCTGCAGAATCATGCCCCTTTTCGTGCTCTTGTGGACAGTGAGGAAGCATGAGTATTTATATCCGTATACTAAAGAGTGGTATTTCACATTCTTTTCTTTTGTCGCATTTTTAGGACGATTATCAAAATCCTTACTGCCTTGAATGTCCAAATAACTTGGAATCTTGCCTGAGCTCTTTCGCACATATTTTTGTTTTGTTTGTTTTCAATTTTTAAAAAAATCACGAAATTCTAAGAGCATGAACTGGGTGATATTTCAACCAAGCCTGGTTTCAAGAGCAGAAAGTAACTAAGTAAAAACCCTCCAACCATGTGAGGAGGTAATGGATTGAAACTGAAGACAAAGAATCCGTGACAGAAAAAAAATGAGGGGAAGAGGCAAGATAACATCTTGAATGCCTCTTCTCATAGCGTGTTCGCTGCCCATAAAATATTTAACTTTGAGTTAAAAGGAAAGGGTCCGGTGCTGTGGTTTCTGTTGGTGTGGCGTGCACATGGGCTTTGAAGATGATCGCTAGCGAAAGGAACGACTCCAGCAAACGTGAACGAGGGCCAGAGACACAACATGAACACGCCAAAGCAGAACATAACACAACACACCACAGCACAACACAACACAACACAAAGACAGTGGTTTGAACTGAGAAAATAATTCAATTGAAAAGAAGAGACAATACCTACTGAACTAAAACAAAGTAAGACATAAAAAAAATCAAAGACTAGAAGAGAAGAGGGCTAGAGAAGACAGAAAAAGCAGAAAGAAGGAATTAAAGTGGGAGGAAAAATGAAAGGACAAAATAATGGAGAAAGAAAAAAAGATGGGAAGAAAAAAGAGAGACAAATAAAAGACAAAGAGAAAGAAAGAAGACACATAACAAAGACATTCATGTGGTGCTAAGTATCATTACAGCATGTAAATATAGCGATTATCATCGTATTCGTTGTTGTCGTCATCATCAGCATCAAACGTAGTCATCGTCGTTGTCACCACCACCACTACCACCACCACCGCCACCACCACCACCACCACCACCACCACCACCACCACCACCACCACCACCATTGTCGTCGTCGACGTTGTTTCATCATCATCATCATCATCATCATCATCATCATCATCACCACCACCACCACCACCACCACCACCACCACCACCACTAGCGCCGACGCCGCCACCACCACCACCACCACCACCACCACCACCACCACCACCACCACCACCATTGTCGTCGTCGACGTTTTTGCATCATCATCATCATCATCATCATCATCATCATCATCATCATCATCATCATCATCATCATCATCACCACCACCACCACCACCACCACCACCACCACCACCATTGTCGTCGTCGCGTCGTCGTCATCGTCATCGTCGTCGTCGTCGTCGTCGTCATCATCATCATCATCATCATCACCATCACCATCATCATCATCATCATCTACTACTACTACTACTACTACTACTGCTGCTGCTGCTGCTGCTGCTGCTGCTGCTGCTGCTGCTGCTGCTGCTGCTGCTGCTGCTACCACTACTACTACTACTTCTACCACCACCACCACCACCACCACCACCACCACCACCACCACCATCATCATCATCATCATCATCATCATCATCATAGTCAACAGATAATGGAGCTAACCTGATATAACATAACCTTAAATCCGCAACATCCGATCCCAGGGATCTGGTCCGGGAGGCTTCTCCTTCAGAAAGGAGTTGTTGGGGACAAGAAACAAGAGTGCTGAATATTAATGGAACCAGGTGAGGCCAGTACCTCTCCGGTTAAAATGAGGTTGCTGGTTAAGTATGTTTGTCACCATCCCCCCCCCCCCTACCCGCCTACCCTTCTGCGAAAGGCGTGGTTTATCTCAGGGAAAGACAAAGCCACTGCCGCCCCTAGCAACTGCTGGTCAATGAGGTGACCTCAGCTCCACCTCTGCTCCTCCAGTTCAATGTCTATTTTCTTCTTTAACAAGGAGACATTTTTATTTCACGTAAAAATAAAAATTACAGCTAGGTGAAAGTAATGTTTGTGTTGTTACCCTGTGGGAAGTTTGAGCCTTGTACCTTTTTTCTTCAGTTGTGAGAGATGTGTGATTATTTTGTAGCGTTACTCTCCCTCGACCGTTGCAGTTTGAATAGCAAGTCTTGTCTTATGCCTGTAGTGTGCTTTTCTGTCTTTATATATCCCTCGTTGTGTCTTTATGTAGAGGCAGAACAGCGGCAAGTTTTGCATGTACATGCTTTAGTCTACACATCATTCACGTATGAGTCCAGTTTTGAACAACAATAGTACAAATAATAATAATAATAATAAAATATGGAATTTATATAGCGCTGAATCTCGTGAAACAAACAAATCGAAGCGCTTGCACTCAAATCATTTACACGCATGCATCTTTCCTCAAATAACATAAGATATTTCAAGTTTATGCACAC
>CM054159.1:2410910-2413410 GCA_028751875.1 Rapana venosa | reverse complement strand
GAAGAAATTGCTCTCTCTCTCTCTCTCTCTCTCTCTCTCTCTCCTCTCTCTCTCTCTCTCTCTCTCTCTCTCGCTCTCTCGCTCTCTCTCTCGCTCTCTCGCTCTCTCTCATTCATTCTCTCTCCATCACGCCTCTCTATCTTTCCCTCTCTCTATCTCTCCCCCCTCCCTCCTCTCTCTCTCTTCCGCTTTCTCTCTCTCCCCCCTCTCTCTCTAGCTAGCTCTCTCTCTCACACTCTCTCTCTTTCTGTGTCTCTCTGTCTTTCTCTCTGTCTGTCTGTCTGTCTGTCTGTCTGTCTGTCTCTCTCTCTCTCTTGCTCTCTCTCTCTGTGTCTCTCTGTCTCTCTCCCGCCCCCCAACCCTCTCTCTCGCTCTCTCACGAAGTTTAAAACCTATTAAAGCGAACACGATATAGTGTTTTTTTTATGACGACAGCATCAACAACTCTGAAAGGTTGTGCTGCTCTGGTAACACAATGTATTAACACCACGAACAAGAACAAGATCTCGCAAAGTGGATGGGGTGATTTTTTGTTTTCTTTGTTTGTTTGTTTGTTTATGCGTTTAGTTGGTTTTGCATTTTTTTAATAAAGAAAACAAGCTCTCACGATGAGTCGGCGATTTTGCCTCAACTTAGGTGTCAATATACATGACATTTAGATTATTTTGGAGAAAGTGGTGGGCGGTGGTGGTGGCGGTGGTGATGGTGGTGTTGGTGATGGTGGCGGTGGTGGCGGTGGTGGTGGTGGTGGTGGGGTGGTGATGGTGGCTGGTGATGGCGGTGGTAATGGTGGTAATGGTAATACTGTACCTTCTACACCAGCAGCAGCATCGGCGGTGGCGACTGCGACGGCAGTAGCAGCAACAACAACAACAAAAGCAGCAAAAGCAACAGCAAGAGCAGCAACAGCAACAGCAAGAGCAGCAGCAGTAATAGCAACATCAGCAGCAGAAACAGAAACAATAGACAGCAGCAACAATAGCAGTAACAGCAACAATAGACAGCAGCGACAGTAGCAGCAACACTGATTGATTGATTGATTGATTTATTCTTTTATATCGAGGATAATGGAATAAGCGCTCATGTGCTGTTTTACATCCAGTGCCCGTGTGCACGCGGTTTTGCAAATTTTCTCATCTGTTCCTACCGGCACACAGTGGCCTTCTCTTTCGAAAAGCGGAACAGGATTTAACGTGTGCGCAAGATCTTCTGCGTGCGTTCGCACACAGGGCCTTGGTTTATAGTCTCATCAACAGTAACAGCAACAGCAACAATAGCAGCAGCAACAGCAACAACAAGAACACCAACAGCAACAATACCAGCAGACAGCAGCAGCAGCAACAAAGCCAACATTAAACTCTTTGAAGTATGGTTCCAGCTCTGTAGAATTAATTATACTGAATTTTCCGTGCAATGTGCCGTGAGCAAGTGTTCCCTGGCAGAGCCCATCTCTCTCCAGGTAGTAGGGTGCATGTATTCTACTACTACTACTACTACTACTGCTACTACTACTACTACTACTACTACATGTATTCTACTACTACTACTACATGTATTCTACTACTACTACTACTACTACTACTACTACTACTACTACTACTACTACTACTACTACTGCTACTACTACTACTACTACTACTACTACTACTACTACTACTACTACTACTACTGCTGCTGCTACTACTACTACTACTACTACTACTGCTACTACTACTACTACTACTCCTACTACTGCTACTACTACTACTACTACTACTACTACTACTACTACTACTACTACTACTAGTAGTAGTAGTAGTAGTAGTAGTAGTAGTAGTAGTACTACTACTGCTACTACAACAACAACTACTACTACTACTACTACTGCTACTGCTGCTGCTACTGCTACTGCTACTGCTGCTACTACTACTACTACTACTACTACTACTACTATACTACTACTACTACTACTACTACTACTACTACTTAATGGAACTTATATAGCGCTATATCTTGCAAAGACAACTGTTCGTGTGATCCGTACCATCGGTCATAGCAAGCCTGCTGTTCTATCAAAGATGTATTGGAGTTGTAACGTGTGCGTAAGATGTTCGGCATGTGTAGGCAGAAAAATCCTCAAGTTACAGCCTCCCTCATCTCTTCTCTTTCCTGAAAGGATGCCGGGGGCTTGTCAGTATTAATACCATCCCAACATTCTGGATATTCTGTGCTAGGAATTCCCTTTTAAAAAAAAATCCGTATCGTTTGTTTCTGCCGTGTTCTGTTCCTGTTCTTTCTGTCACTTCCTTCTTGTCTGTTTTCCGCCTTCTTGGTCCATTCTCCTGTCTTTTTTTTTCTCTGAGAAAGACTACGATTCTCTCCCACGCCGAAGTCGGGTGAGCTGGGCTTGACCTGACTTGCCAGGCGCTTAACGGCAGCGCAAGGCTTTTTCGTTCATATGACAGACAATAATAGCTACACACACATAGATACACACACACTTTACAAAGCAAACACGCAT
>CM054159.1:2400910-2403410 GCA_028751875.1 Rapana venosa | reverse complement strand
ACCACGGAGGCACCCGTTTCAGTGAGATTTTACCTTTTGAGCTAACTCCAGTGCTGACTCCACTCCCTACAAAAGTTCTTCGGAGAAGACTATAAACAGAGACCTCTTGTGCGAACGCACGCAGGATGTCTTGCGCACACGTTAAAAACCCGCCCCGCCTTTCGAAAAAGTAGGATATTTCGTGCCGGTAGGAACGGGTAAAATTCAAAATACCCGTATGCAATTAGGCACCATATATGTAGACTCCATCCCCGAAATCGGAATAATAATAATAAATGGAATTTATGTAGCGCTATATCTTGCAGAGACAAATCAAACCGAATGCATTCAATTCATTCTTACAGTCATACAACCAGTAACAACTAATAGTTCCAACAAGTCCAAATGTGCGAGCACGCACGCACGCACGCACGCACGCACACATACACACACACACACACACACACACACACACAGGTCACACACGCTGGCAGGGCGATAGAATCTCGGCTGTTGAAGGCAGGGAAAAGCTTTGAGATGAAACAGAAGAGGAAAATCTTAGGTTTGAAATAATAAGTCTTGAGACTGGATTTAAAATCGTCATAAGAATGCTTTTGGCGAAGAGAGAGAGGGAGGTCATTCCAGATCGATGGACCAGAAATAGAGAAAGAGCGACGGCCGATGGTGGATTGGTTGAATCTCGGTATTCGTAAGGACAAGGTATCTGCAGCAGAGCGGAGGGAACGTGAAGGAGTGTACAAGTGAAGACATTCACAGAGGTAGGAGGGTGCTGTTTTGTGGAGACTTTTGTAACAGAGGGTACTGATCTTATAGTATGGCTATATGGCTACCTAATGGCGGGTAAAAATAGTTGCGTATGCAAAAATCTCACCAAGTGGTGAACCTCGGAGCTCTAGCCGAGGAGCAAACTTGTTGAACATCAGTTTCAAGAGGGGATGAAGCAGCACGCTGACTGCCGCCTTTACCGCGGAATATTCGGGACAGCTCAGTGGTCGGAGCACTCGCTGCCCCCCCAGCCAAGTTAAGCAGCGTCGAGCGTGGTTACCAGTTGGATGGGTGACCGTTTGCGCGCCTTGGCTTCAGTACAGTCCCCCAGTTCACCCAGCTGTAAATGGGTACCTGCCTTCTTGAGGGTCAGGGAAGGTAAAGCAGCGAGGGAGAGGAGGTGGCTGCCGCCCTCAATATGCTGGCCCTAGAGAAGTGAGGTCTTTGTCGTCTTGCTCCCCTACGACCTTATAGGTTATGGGACACCTTTTCCTTTACCTTACACTCTGCAGATGGTAGGATCCAGTGCGATGGTACAGCCACGGGTTCCACCTTGGTAAAGTTCGCGTTTCTACAAATCGTCAGACTCTAACATAAATGATAGATTATGAACCGTTCATTCTTGGTCTCCTCCATGGATGTTCTCACCTGGAAATATGTGAGCACTGGCAGGTCTGCATATCAACTGACCTGACGCTAGCAGAGAGAGGAGAGAGAGAGAGAGAGAGAGAGAGAGAGAGAGAGAGAGAAGAGAGAGAGAGAGAGAGAGAGAGAGGAGAGAGAGAGAGAGAGAGAGAGAGAGAAAGAGAGACAGAGACAGAGAGACAGAGATAGCGACAGATAGAGACAGAGGGACAGAGAGACAGAGAAGAGAGACAGACAGAGAGACAGACACAGAGAGAGACAGGGACAGATACAGAGAGGCAGAAAAGAGGAGAGAGAAGAGAGAGACAGAGACAGACAAAGAGAGAGACAGGGACAGATACAGAGAGGCAGAAAAAGAGAGAGAGAAGAGAGAGACAGAGAGAGAGAGAAGAGAGAGAGAGAGAGAGAGAGAGAGAGAGAGAGAGAGAGGAGAGAGAGAGGGAGAGAGAGAGATCAAAGGGTTGAAAACAAGGGAAAAACAAAAGGTATGATTGTATCAGAAGTGACTTGTTTATTCAAACCCAGAACTTCCTGTTGCATCAAAGGCCTCTTTCTCTGTGTCTCTGTCTCTCCTTTCTCTCTCTCTCTCTCTCTCTCTCTCTCCTCTCTCTCTCTCTCTTTCTCTCTCTCTCTCTCTCTCTCTCTCTCTCTCTCTCTCTCTCTCTCTCTCTCTCTCTCTCTCTCTCTCTCCTTAACAAAGTTTTTCAGAAGTGTAAAGAAATGACAATAAATACATTAAAAAAAATTTTGATACCAAAATCCAACCAATACTGTTATATTCAGCTGAAATTTGGGGATTGAATAGACTAGAGCATCTAGAAAAAGTACATTTAATCGTAAAAGATTTTTAGGTGTTCCTGTCAAGACACCAAATAAAATGGTGTATGGAGATCTGGGCAGGTACCCATTATATGTAAATACGTATGTTGCATGCGTAAGATTTTGGTTTAAATCATTACATATGGATTCTGAAAGATTGCCACATAAAGCTTATTGCATGTTGTTAGAATTAGATAAAAAGGGCAAACAATGCTGGGTCTCTAAAATCAGGGAAATATTCTGCATAACTGGGTTTAATATCGTTTGGTTA
>CM054159.1:2380910-2395910 GCA_028751875.1 Rapana venosa | reverse complement strand
GAGAGAGAGAGAGAAAGAGAGAGAAGAGAGAGAAAGAGAGAGAGAGAAGAGAGACAGAGAGAGAGAAGAGAGAGAGAACTCTGAAATGTTTTAATGTCTACTTCTGACAGAGAGAGAGAGAGAGAGAGAGAGAGAGAGAGAGAGAGAGAGAGAGAGAGAGAGGACAGAGACAGAGGGACAGAGGGACAGAGAGACAGAGAGAGAAAGTGCACGGCCAAAAATAATCACCTTCCAAAGCTTGCTCCGGAATTCAAATTGATAAATGACTGCTTCCACACACGTGAGGCTATCATTTCCAATAGGAACAATCAGGGTTGTAGAGGATAAAACCAAAAAACCCCACAACAGAGCAAAGCCATCTGCTAGACATTTTTATATTCGTTTTTACATTGTGATACTAGTAAGATTTCGATTGTTCCTCTAGTGAGATAGAAGACTGTGTTGCAGTTAAAGGAAAAAAGAAAACGAAGACCTATAGGAAACATACTGAAGATGAATA
Organism: Rapana venosa; assembly: GCA_028751875.1. Classification (NCBI taxonomy): domain Eukaryota; kingdom Metazoa; phylum Mollusca; class Gastropoda; order Neogastropoda; family Muricidae; genus Rapana; species Rapana venosa. The sequence continues at coordinate 2,395,411 of CM054159.1, read as the reverse complement.
ACGGATGTCCTCAAAGCCAGAATGCAGCTATAATAATAATAATAATAATAATAATAATGTATGGAATTTATATAGCGCTGAATCTTGTAAAGCAACAAATCAAAGCGCTCAGATTTTATTTCATACCACTTTAAGTCATGGCAGATTTCTCTCCGTGAAATTCGGGCTATCTTAATAATGGGTAAAAAGTAAACATCGGTCGCATACGCAAAATCTCACCATTGGTCAACCTCGTAACTATAGTAGAAGAAAACCATATTAGCAAAATAATTGGAAACACAACGAAAAAATAAGATAACAAATTCAAATTATATATGAAAATAGACAGGTCGATAATTGTTCCTTATGAAATTGAATGTAACAAAATGCGATTAAAGTAGTTTGTTATATTTTCTAATAAATCCAAAATATAGAAATGAAACCTTGGAGTTAAAGGACAGACACACATACATGTATAAACACACACACAGAGTGAGAGAGAGAGAGATCGAGAGAGAGAGAGAGAGAGAGAAGAGAGAGAGAGAGAGAGAGAGAGAGAGAGAGAGAGAGAGAGAGGAGAGAGAGAGAGAGATTGAGACAGCCACACACACAGACAGAAACAGAGATAGACACACAGACACACCCACCCTCCATCCACCCCACCCACCCACCTACACATACATACCGAGAGACAGACACCCCCACACACATAAACACACAGACAGAAATCACTCAATATGTTAAACAATGAATCCTTCATAAACACACAGACAGAAACCACTCAATATGTTAAACAATGAATCCTTCATAAACACACAGACAGAAACCACTCAATATGTTAAACAATGAATCCTTCATAAACACACAGACAGAAACCACTCATATGTTAAACAATGAATCCTTCATAAACACACAGACAGAAACCACTCAATATGTTAAACAATGAATCCTTCATAAACACACAGACAGAAACCACTCAATATGTTAAACAATGAATCCTTCATAAACACACAGACAGAAACCACTCAATATGTTAAACAATGAATCCTTCATAAACACACAGACAGAAACCACTCAATATGTTAAACAATGAATCCTTCATAAACACACAGACAGAAACCACTCAATATGTTAAACAATGAATCCTTCATAAACACACAGACAGAAACCACTCAATATGTTAAACAATGAATCCTTCATAAAAAACACAGACAGAAACCACTCAATATGTTAAACAATGAATCCTTCATAAACACACAGACAGAAACCACTCAATATGTTAAACAATGAATCCTTCATAAACACACAGACAGAAACCACTCAATATGTTAAACAATGAATCCTTCATAAACACACAGACAGAAACCACTCAATATGTTAAACAATGAATCCTTCATAAACACACAGACAGAAACCACTCAATATGTTAAACAATGAATCCTTCATAAACACACAGACAGAAACCACTCAATATGTTAAAACAATGAATCCTTCATAAACACACAGACAGAAACCACTCAATATGTTAAACAATGAATCCTTCATAAACACACAGACAGAAACACTCAATATGTTAAACAATGAATCCTTCATAAACACACAGACAGAAACCACTCAATATGTTAAACAATGAATCCTTCATAAACACACAGACAGAAACCACTCAATATGTTAAACAATGAATCCTTCATAAACACACAGGACAGAAACCACTCAATATGTTAAACAATGAATCCTTCATAAACACACAGACAGAAACCACTCAATATGTTAAACAATGAATCCTTCATAAACACACAGACAGAAACCACTCAATATGTAAACAATGATCCTTCATAAACACACAGACAGAAACCACTCAATATGTTAAACAATTGAATCCTTCATAAACACACAGACAGAAACCACTCAATATGTTAAACAATGAATCCTTCATAAACACACAGACAGAAACCACTCAATATGTTAAACAATGAATCCTTCATAAACACACAGACAGAAACCACTCAATATGTTAAACAATGAATCCTTCATAAACACACAGACAGAAACCACTCAATATGTTAAACATGAATCCTTCATAAACACACAGACAGAAACCACTCAATATGTTAAACAATGAATCCTTCATAAACACACAGACAGAAACCACTCAATATGTTAAACAATGAATCCTTCATAAACACACAGACAGAAACCACTCAATATGTTAAACAATGAATCCTTCATAAACACACAGACAGAAACCACTCAATATGTTAAACAATGAATCCTTCATAAAACACACAGACAGAAACCACTCAATATGTTAAACAATGAATCCTTCCTAAAACACACAGACAGAGAAACCACTCAATATGTTAAACAATGAATCCTTCTAAACACACAGACAGAAACCACTCAATATGTTAAACAATGAATCCTTCCTAAACACACAGACAGAAACCACTCAATATGTTAAACAATGAATCCTTCCTAAACACACAGACAGAAACCACTCAATATGTTAAACAATGAATCCTTCAATAAACACACAGACAGAAACCACTCAATATGTTAAACAATGAATCCTTCCTAAACACACAGACAGAAACCACTCAATATGTTAAACAATGAATCCTTCCTAAACACACAGACAGAAACCACTCAATATGTTAAACAATGAATCCTTCCTAAACACACAGACAGAAACCACTCAATATGTTAAACAATGAATCCTTCCTAAACACACAGACAGAAACACTCAATATGTTAAACAATGAATCCTTCCTAAACACACAGACAGAAACCACTCAATATGTTAAACAATGAATCCTTCCTAAACACACAGACAGAAACCACTCAATATGTTAAACAATGAATCCTTCCTAAACACACAGACAGAAACCACTCAATATGTTAAACAATGAATCCTTCCTAAACACACAGACAGAAACCACTCAATATGTTAAACAATGAATCCTTCCTAAACACACAGACAGAAACCACTCAATATGTTAAACAATGAATCCTTCCTAAACACACAGACAGAAACCACTCAATATGTTAACAATGAATCCTTCATAAACACACAGACAGAAACCACTCAATATGTTAAACAATGAATCCTTCCTAAACACACAGACAGAAACCACTCAATATGTTAAACAATGAATCCTTCCTAAACACACAGACAGAAACCACTCAATATGTTAAACAATGAATCCTTCCTAAACACACAGACAGAAACCACTCAATATGTTAAACAATGAATCCTTCCTAAACACACAGACAGAAACCACTCAATATGTTAAACAATGAATCCTTCCTAAACACACAGACAGAAACCACTCATATGTTAAACAATGAATCCTTCCTAAACACACAGACAGAAAACCACTCAATATGTTAAACAATGAATCCTTCCTAAACACACAGACAGAAACCACTCAATATGTTAAACAATGAATCCTTCCTAAACACACAGACAGAAACCACTCAATATGTTAAACAATGAATCCTTCCTAAACACACAGACAGAAACCACTCAATATGTTAAACAATGAATCCTTCCTAAAACACACAGACAGAAACCACTCATATGTTAAACAATGAATCCTTCCTAAACACACAGACAGAAACACTCAATATGTTAAACAATGAATCCTTCATAAACACACAGACAGAAACCACTCAATATGTTAAACAATGAATCCTTCATAAACACACAGACAGAAACCACTCAATATGTTAAACAATGAATCTTCATAAACACACAGACAGAAACCACTCAATATGTTAAACAATGAATCCTTCATAAACACACAGACAGAAACCACTCAATATGTTAAACAATGAATCCTTCATAAACACACAGACAGAAACCACTCAATATGTTAAACAATGAATCCTTCATAAACACACAGACAGAAACCACTCAATATGTTAAACAATGAATCCTTCATAAACACACAGACAGAAACCACTCAATATGTTAAACAATGAATCCTTCATAAACACACAGACAGAAACCACTCAATATGTTAAACAATGAATCCTTCATAAACACACAGACAGAAACCACTCAATATGTTAAACAATGAATCCTTCATAAACACACAGACAGAAAGCACTCAATATGTTAAACAATGAATCCTTCATAAACACACAGACAGAAACCACTGAATATGTTAAACAATGAATCCTTCATAAACACACAGACAGAAACCACTCAATATGTTAAACAATGAATCCTTCATAAACACACAGACAGAAACCACTCAATATGTTAAACAATGAATCCTTCATAAACACACAGACAGAAACCACTCAATATGTTAAACAATGAATCCTTCATAAACACACAGACAGAAACCACTCAATATGTTAAACAATGAATCCTTCATAAATACACAGACAGAAACCACTCAATACGTTAAACAATGAATCCTTCATAAACACACAGACAGAAACCACTCAATATGTTAAACAATGAATCCTTCATAAACACACAGACAGAAACCACTCAATACGTTAAACAATGAATCCTTCATAAACACACAGACAGAAACCACTCAATATGTTAAACAATGATCCTTCATAAACACACAGACAGAAACCACTCAATATGTTAAACAATGAATCCTTCATAAACACACAGACAGAAACCACTCAATATGTTAAAACAATGAATCCTTCATAAACACACAGACATGAAACCACTCAATATGTTAAACAATGAATCCTTCATAAACACACAGACAGAAACCACTGAATATGTTTAAACAATGAATCCTTCATAAACACACAGACAGAAACCACTCAATTGTTAAACAATGAATCCTTTATAAACACACAGACAGAAACCACTCAATATGTTAAACAATGAATCCCTTTATAAACACACAGACAGAAACCACTCAATATGTTAAACAAAGAATCCTTCATAAACACACAGACAGAAACCACTCAATATGTTAAAACAATGAATCCTTCATAAACACACAGACAGAACCCTCAATATGTTTAAACAATGAATTTCCTTCCTAAACACACAGACAAAACCATCAATATGTTAAACAATGAATCCTTCTAAACACACAGACAGAAACCCCTCAATATGTTAAACAATGAATCCTTCCTAAACACACAGACAGAAACCACTCAATATGTTAAACAATGAATCCTTCATAAACACACAGACAGAAACCACTCAATATGTTTTAAAAAAATGAATCCTTCCTAAACACACAGACAGAAACCACTCAATATGTTAAAAAATGAATCCTTCCTAAACACACAGACAGAAACCACTCAATATGTTAAACAATGAATCCTTCCTAAACACACAGACAGAAACCACTCATATGTTAAACAATGAATCCTTCCTAAAAAACACAGGGCAGAAACCACCCCAATATGTTAAACAATGAATCCTTCCTAAACACACAGACAGAAACCACTCATATGTTAAACAAGAAATCCTTCCAAACACACAGACAGAAACCACTCAATATGTTAAACAATGAATCCTTCCTAAACACACAGACAGAAACCACTCAATATGTTAAAAAAATGAATCCTTCCTAAACACACCCGACAGAAACCACTCAATATGTTAAACAATGAATCCTTCCTAAACACACAGACAGAAACCACTCAATATGTTAAACCCAATGAATCCTTCCTAAACCCCAGACAGAAACCACTCAATATGTTAAACAATGAATCCTTCCTAAACACACAGACAGAAACCATCAATATGTTAAACAATGAATCCTTCAAAAAACACACAGACAGAAAAACCCCTCAATATGTTAAACAATGAATCCTTCCTAAACACACAGACAGAAACCACTCAATATGTTTAAACAATGAAACCTTCCTAAACACACAGACAGAAACCACTCAATATGTTAAACATGAATCCTTCCTAAACACACAGACAGAAACCACTCAATATGTTAAACAATGAACCTTCCTAAACACACAGACAGAAACCACTCAATATGTTAAACAATGAATCCTTCCCAAACCACAGACAGAAAACCACTCAATATGTTAAACAATGAATCCTTCCTAAACAAAACAGACAGAACCAATCAATATGTTAAACAATGAATCCTCCTAAACACACAGACAGAAACCACTCAATATGTTAAACAATGAATCCTTCCTAAACACCGACAGAAACCACTCAATATTTAAACAATGAATCCTTCCTAAACACACAGACAGAAACCACTCAAAATGTTAAACAATGAATCCTTCCTAAAACACACAGACAGAACCACTCAAAATGTTAAACAATGAATCCTTCCTAAACCACAGACAGAAACCACTCAATAAGTTTTAAAAAATGAATCCTTCATAAACACAGACAGAAACCACTCAATATGTTAAACAATGAAAACCTTCATAAACACACAGACAGAAACCACTCATAATGTTTAAACAATGAATCCTTTTATAACACACAGACAGAAACCACTCAATATGTTAAACAATGAATCCTTCATAAACACACAGACAGAAACCCTCAATATGTTAAACAATGAATCCTTCATAAACACACAGACAGAAACCACTCAATATGTTAAAAAAATGAATCCTTCATAAAAACACAGACAGAAACCACTCAATATGTTTAAAAAATGAATCCTTCCTAAACACACAGACAGAAACCATCAATATGTTAAACAATGAATCCTTCCTAAACACACAGACAGAAACCACTCAATATGTTAAACAATGAAACCTTCAATAAACACACAGACAGAAACCACTCAATATGTTAAACAATGAATCCTTCATAAACACACAGACAGAAACCACTCAATATGTTAAACAAAGAATCCTTCTAAACACACAGACAGAAACCACTCAATATGTTAAAAAAATGAATCCTTCATAAACACACAGACAGAAACACTCAATATGTTAAACAATGAATCCTTCATAAACACACAGACAGAAACCACTCAATATGTTAAACAATGAATCCTTCATAAACACACAGACAGAAACCATCAATATGTTAAAAAATGAATCCTTCATAAACACACAGACAGAAACCACTCAATATGTTAAACAATGAATCCTTCATAAATACACAGACAGAAACCACTCAATACGTTAAAAATGAATCCTTCATAAACACACAGACAGAAACCACTCAATATGTTTAAAAAAAAATGAATTTCCCTTTATAAACACACAGACAGAAACCACTCAACGTTAAACAATGAATCCTTCATAAACACACGACAGAAACCACTCAATATGTTAAACAATGAATCCTTCATAAACACACAGACAGAAACCACTCAATTTTGTTAAACAATGAATCCTTCATAAACACACAGACAGAAACCACTCAATATTTTAAACAATGAATCCTTCATAAACACACAGACAGAAACCACTGAATATGTTAAACAATGAATTTCCTTCATAAACACACAGACAGAAACCACTGAATATGTTAAACAATGAATCCTTCATAAACACACAGACGAAACATCAAAATTTAAACAATGAATCCTCAAACCACAGACAGAAACCACTCAATATGTTAAAAAAATGAATCCTTCATAAAACACACAGACAGAAACCACTCAATATGTTAAACAATGAATCCTTCATAAACACACAGACAGAAACCACTCAATATGTTAAACAATGAATCCTTCATAAACCCAGACGAAAACACCAATATGTTAAACAATGAACCTTTTAAAAACGACAGAAAAACCACCAATTGTTAAACAATGAATCCTTTATAAAACACAACAGAAACCCCTCATATGTTAAAAAATAAATTTCCCTTTATAAAAACACAGACAAAACCCCTCAATATGTTAAACAATGAATCCTTCTAAACCACAGACAAAAAACTCAAAATTTAAACAAGAATCTTCATAAACCACGACAAAACCCCTCAAATTTAACAATGAATCCTCATAAACACCAGACAGAAACCCCTAATATGTTAAACAATGAATCCTTTATAAACCCCAGAAAAACACTCAAAATGTTAAAAAAGAATCCTTTTAAACACACAGACAGAAACCATCAATATGTTAACAATGAACCTTTCATAAAAACAAGACAGAAACCCCCAATTGTTTTAAAAAAATGAATCCTTCTAAACCCACAGCAGAAACCCCCTCAATATGTTAAACAAGAATCCTTTATAAACCACAGACAAAACCCCTCAAAATTTTTTAAAAAATGAATCCTTCATAAACACACGACAGAAACCCCCAATATGTTAAACAATGAACCTTTATAAACACACAGACAGAAACCCCCAAAATTTTTAAAAAATGAAACCCTTTATAAAACACAGACAGAAACCCCCAATATGTTAAACAATGAACCTTCAAAACACACAGACAAAAACCCTCAAAAGTTAAACAATGAATCCTTCAAAAAAACCAGACGAAAACCCTCTATGTAAACAATGAACCTTCATAAAACACAGACAAAACCACTCAAAAAGTTAAAAAAGAAAACCTTCCCCAAACACACAGACAGAACCACTCAATATTTTAAAAAATGAATCCTTCATAAACACACAGACAGAAACCATCAATGTTAACAATGAACCCTTCATAAAACCAAGAAAACCACTAATTTGTTAAAAAATAAACCCTTCAAAAAAACACACAGACAAAAAAACCACTCAATTGTTAAAAATAAACCCTTATAAACACACAGACAAAAAACCACTAAATTTTTAAACAATGAATCCTTCATAAACACAAGACAAAACCACTAATATGTTAACAATGACCCTTCAAAAACCCAAAGACGAAACCCTGAATTGTTAAAACAATGAACCCTTTCAAAAAAAACACACAGAAAAAAAACCACTAATAGTTAAAACAAAAATCCTTAAAAACACACAGACAAAAAACCATCAATATGTTAAACAATGAACCCTTCATAAAAACCAGACAGAAACCACTAAATTGTTAAACAATGAACCCTTCATAAACCACAGCAGAAACCACTCATATGTTAAAAAATGAACCCTTCATAAACACAAGACAGAAACCATCAATTGTTAAAAAATGAACCCTTCATAAACACCAGACGAAACCCACTAAATATGTTAAACAATAAATCCTTCTAAAACACAGACAGAAAACCATCAATTGTTAAAACAAGAACCCTTCAAAAATCACAGACAGAAACCATCAATATGTTAAACAATGAATCCTTCAAACACACAGACAAAAACCCATAAATTTTGTTAAACAATGTCCTTCATAAAAACCAGACAGAAACCACTCAAATTTTAAAACAATGAACCCTTCATAAACACACAGACAAAAAACCCCATCAATATTTTAAACAATGAATCCTTCATAAAACCCAACAGACAGAAACCACTCAATTGTTAAACAATGAATCCTTCTAAAACAAAGACAGAAACCACTCAATATTTTAAAACAATGAATCCTTCATAAACACACAGACAGAAACCACTAATATGTTAAACAATGAATCCTCATAAAACACACAGACAGAAACCACTCAATATTTTTAAACAAGGGAATCCTTCATAAACACACAGACAGAAACCACTCAATATGTTAAACAATGGAATCCTTCATAAACACACAGACAGAAAACCACTCAATATGTTAAACAATGAATCCTTCATAAACACACAGACAGAAACCCAAATCAATATGTTAAACAATGAATCCTTCATAAACACACAGAAGAAACCACTCAATAGGGTTAAACAATGAACCTTCATAAACACAAAAGACAGAAACCACTCAATATGTTAAACAATGAATCCTTCATAAAAACACAGACAGAAACCACTCAATATGTTAAACAATGAATCTTCATAAAACACAGACAGAAACCACTCAATTTGTTAAAACAATGAATCCTTCATAAACACACAGACAGAAACCACTCAATATGTTAAACAATGAATCCTTCATAAACACACAGACAGAAACCATCAATATGTTAAACAATGAATCCTTCATAAACACACAGACAGAAACCATCAATATGTTAAAAAAAGGAATCCTTCATAAACACACAGACAGAAACCACTCAATATGTTAAACAATGAATCCTTCATAAACACACAGACAGAAACCACTCAATATGTTAAAAAATGAATCTTCTAAACACACAGACAGAAAACACTCAATATGTTAAAAATGAATCCTTCATAAACACACAGACAGAAACCACTCAATATGTTAAACAATGAATCCTTCATAAAACAACAGACAAAAAAACCACTCAATATGTTAAACAATGAATCCTTCATAAACACACAGACAGAAACCACTCAATATGTTAAACAATGAACCCTTCATTAAAACCCCAGACAGAAACCACTCAATATGTTAAACAATGAATCCTTCATAAACACACAGACAGAAACCACTCAATATGTTAAAACAATGAATCCTTCATAAACACACAGACAGAAACCACTCAATATGTTAAACAATGAATCCTTCATAAACACACAGACAGAAACACATCAATATGTTAAACAATGAATCCTTCATAAACAACAGACAGAAAACCACTCAATATGTTAAACAATGAATCCTTCATAAACACACAGACAGAAACCACTCAATATGTTAAACAATGAATCCTTCATAAACACACAGACAGAAACCACTCAATACGTTAAACAATGAATCCTTCATAAACACACAGACAGAAACCACTCAATATGTTAAACAATGAATCCTTCATAAAACACACAGACAGAAACCACTCAATATGTTAAACAATGAATCCTTCATAAACACACAGACAGAAAACCACTCAATATGTTAAACAATGAATCCTTCATAAACACACAGACAGAACCACTCAATATGTTAAACAATGAATCCTTCATAAACACACAGACAGAAACCACTCAATATGTTAAACAATGAATCCTTCATAAACACACAGACAGAAACCACTCAATATGTTAAACAATGAATCCTTCATAAACACACAGACAGAAACCACTCAATATGTTAAACAATGAATCCTTCATAAACACACAGACAGAAACCACTCAATATGTTAAACAATGAATCCTTCATAAACACACAGACAGAAACCACTCAATATGTTAAACAATGAATCCTTCATAAACACACAGACAGAAACCATCAATATGTTAAACAATGAATCCTTCATAAAACAAAAGACAGAAACCACTCAATATGTTAACAATGAATCCTTCATAAACACACAGACAGAAACCACTCAATATGTTAAACAATGAATCCTTCATAAACACACAGACAGAAACCACTCAATATGTTAAACAATGAATCCTTCATAAATACACAGACAGAAACCACTCAATATGTTAAACAATGAATCCTTCATAAACACACAGACAGAAACCACTCAATATGTTAAACAATGAATCCTTCATAAACACACAGACAGAAACCACTCAATACGTTAAACAATGAATCCTTCATAAACACACAGACAGAAACCACTCAATATGTTAAACAATGAATCCTTCATAAACACACAGACAGAAACCACTCAATGTGTAAAAAAATGAATCCTTCATAACACACAGACAGAAACCACTCAATATGTTAAACAATGAATCCTTCATAAACACACAGACAGAAACCACTCAATATGTTAAACAATGAATCCTTCATAAACACACAGACAGAAACACTCAATATGTTAAACAATGAATCCTTCATAAACACACAGACAGAAACCACTCAATATGTTAAACAATGAATCCTTCATAAACACACAGACAGAAACCACTCAATATGTTAAACAATGAATCCTTCCTAAACAACACAGACAGAAACCACTCAATATGTTAAACAATGAATCCTTCATAAAACACCAGACAGAAACCACTCAATATGTTAAACAATGAATCCTTAAATAAACACACAGACAGAAACCACTCAATATGTTAAACAATGAATCCTTCATAAAACACAGACAGAAACCACTCAATATGTTAAACAATGAATCCTTCTAAATACACAGACAGAAACCACTCAATATGTTAAACAATGAATCCTTCATAAACACACAGACAGAAACCACTCAATATGTTAAACAATGAATCCTTCATAAACACACAGACAGAAACCACTCAAAAATGTTAAACAATGAATCCTTCATAAATACACAGACAGAAACCACTCAATATGTTAAACAATGAATCCTTCATAAACACACAGACAGAAACCACTCAATATGTTAAACAATGAATCCTTCATAAACACACAGACAGAAACCACTCATATGTTAAACAATGAATCCTTCATAAACCACAGACAGAAACCACTCAATATGTTAAAACAATGAACCCTTCATAAACACACAGACAGAAACCACTCAATATGTTAAACAATGAATCCTTCAATAAACACACAGACAGAAACCCACTCAATATGTTAAACAATGAATCCTTCATAAACACACAGACAGAAACACTCAATATGTTAAACAATGAATCCTTCATAAACACACAGACAGAAAGCACTCAATATGTTAAACAATGAATCCTTCATAAACACACAGACAGAAACACTGAATATGTTAAACAATGAATCCTTCATAAACACACAGACAGAAACCACTCAATATGTTAAACAATGAATCCTTCATAAACACACAGACAGAAAGCACTCAATATGTTTAAACAATGAATCCTTCATAAACACACAGACAGAAACACTCAATATGTTAAACAATGAATCCTTCATAAACACACAGACAGAAACCACTCAATATGTTAAACAATGAATCCTTCATAAACACACAGACAGAAACCAAACTCAATATGTTAAACAATGAATCCTTCATAAACACACAGACAGAAACCACTCAATATGTTAAACAATGAACCCTTCATAAACACACAGACAGAAACCACTCAATATGTTAAACAATGAATCCTTCATAAACACACAGACAGAAACCACTCAATATGTTAAACAATGAATCCTTCATAAACACACAGACAGAAACCACTCAATATGTTAAACAATGAATCCTTCATAAACACACAGACAGAAACCACTCAATATGTTAAACAATGATCCTTCATAAACACACAGACAGAAAACCACTCAATATGTAAACAATGAATCCTTCATAAACACACAGACAGAAACCACTCAATATGTTAAAACAATGAATCCTTCATAAACACACAGACAGAAACCACTCAATATGTTAAAAAACAAAAAGAAGACCTCTTTCAATAACCAACACACAGACAGAAACCACTCAATATGTTAAACAATGAACCCTTCATAAACACACAGACAGAAAACCACTCAATATGTTAAACAATGAATCCTTCATAAACACACCAGACAGAAACCACTCAATATGTTAAACAATGAATCCTTCATAAACACACAGACAGAAAACCCACTCAATATTTTAAAACAATGAATCCTTCATAAACACACAGACAGAAACCACTCAATATGTTAAACAATGAATCCTTCATAAACACACAGACAGAAACCACTCAATATGTTAAAACAATGAATCCTTCATAAACACACAGACAGAAACCACTCAATATGTTAAACAATGAATCCTTCATAAACACACAGACAGAAACCACTCAATATGTTAAACAATGAATCCTTCATAAACACACAGACAGAAACACTCAATATGTTAAACAATGAATCCTTCATAAACACACAGACAGAACCACTCAATATGTTAAACAATGAATCCTTCATAAACACACAGACAGAAACCACTCATATGTTAAACAATGAACCCTTCATAAACACACAGACAGAAACCCACTCAATATGTTAAACAATGAATCCTTCATAAACACACAGACAGAAACCACTCAATATGTTAAAAAATGAATCCTTCATAAACACACAGACAGAAAACCACTCAATATGTTAAACAATGAATCCTTCATAAACACACAGACAGAAACCACTCAATATGTTAAACAATGAATCCTTCATAAACACACAGACAGAAACCACTCAATATGTTAAACAATGAATCCTTCTTTAAACACACAGACAGAAACCACTCAATATGTTAAACAATGAATCCTTCATAAACACACAGACAGAAACCACTCAATATGTTAAACAATGAAACCTTCAATAAACACACAGACAGAAACCACTCAATATGTTAAAACAATGAACCTTCATAAACACACAGACAGAAACCACTCAATATGTTAAACAATGAACCCTTCATAAACACACAGACAGAAACCACTCAATATTTTTAAACAATGAATCCTTCATAAAAAACAGACAGAAACCACTCAATATGTTAAACAATGAATCCTTCATAAACACACAGACGAAACCACTCAATATGTTAAACAATGAATCCTTCATAAACACACAGACAGAAACACTCAATATGTTAAACAATGAATCCTTCATAAACACACAGACAGAAACCACTCAATATGTTAAACAATGAATCCTTCATAAACACACAGACAGAAACCACTCAATATGTTAAACAATGAATCCTTCATA
>CM054159.1:2373410-2375910 GCA_028751875.1 Rapana venosa | reverse complement strand
CTCTGTCTCTGTCAGTCAGTCAGTCTCTGTCAGTCAGTCTGTCTGTCTCTGTCTCAGTCTCTGTCTCTCTGTGTCTGTTTCTCTGTGTGTGTGTCTGTGTGTCTATCTGTCTCTCTGTCTCTGTCTGTTTCTGTCTGTCTCTGTCTCTCTGTGTCTGTCTGTCTGTCTCGCTCTTTTGATACCGTGGCCTGATCATCTTCTTCTCGGACAAGGATGATGTAATGTTAGTCTTGCAAATTATACGTAAACGATGGTAGCAGCATTATTTCTTTTCTTCTTCTTTATTTTGGGGTGGGGGGTGGGGGTGGTGTCTGTAGTTCGTTGTTTGTTTGTTTTTTCCCCATTCATTCTTTATTTCTACCTTTCCTTTTTTCCCCTTCGTTTTATGAGTCCTTAAATTCTTTTTAAAAAAACCAAACAACTTTCCATTTCGTTTTCCCGACCTTTATTTCATGTCTTTTTTCTTCCTTTGCTTTCTTTCTTTCTTTCTTTCTTTCTTTCTTTCTTTCTTTCTTAGCCTGAAAAAATGTGTTGCGTGATGAGAAATAATCTTATATCTCGCTGTCTCTGTCTGTTTGTCTGTCTGTCTGTCTCTTTCTCATTCTCTCTCTCATCCTTTCTCTCTCTCTGTCTTTATCTCTCTGCCTCTCCCACCCCTTCTCTCTTACCCTCTCACTTTTCTATCTCTTTGACTTTCTCCCTCTCTGTCTCTGTATCTGTCTCGTTTTTCGGTTTTTGTTTCTCTCTGTCTCTATGCCTCTGTCTCTCTGCCTCTCTGTCTGTCTGCCTGTCTTTAAGGGGGCATACAGGATGAGAAGTGTGCCTCCTTTCTGTCGGTTTCAAAGTTCACCGCATTGTTGGCAGCCGCAATCCGACTTTATACGATTTTGGAGAGTATTGGTTTATCATGCAACAGAGCTTCGTCATGGTTGAAGATAATCTCTAAACTGCAGTTCAAATTGGAGATGATCTCAAGATTGAATTTCAAATTAATCTCAAGATTGCATTTCAAATTGCAAGAAAGCTCAACAGTGAATTTTAAAATTGGAGATAATCTTAGCATTGCATTTCAATTTGGATATAATCTCAACATTGCATTTTAAAATAGGAAGTAATCTCAACATTGCATTTCAAATTGGATATAATCTCAACATTTCATTTCAAATTGGATTTTAATCTCATAATTGCGTTTCAAATTGGATATAACCTCAATCTTGCCTTTCATATTGGAGATAATCTCAACATTGCATTTTAAATTAGATATAATCTCAACATTGTATTTTCAATTTGGATATAATCTCAACATTGCATTTCAAAGTACAACACTATTTTAATGGAAGCTTTGACACAGTCCTTACATCAGACTGGCAAAACTTTGGCCTTAGTCTTCTTTAGAAATAATGGGAATTATGTGCAGTGTATTAATCTTGCAAACATTACATAAAACGAGAAGTTTTCCTTCTTTTTTCTCTGTTTTCTTCTATCTGTCATGTTAAAAAACATGTTTTCATCCCTTTCTTTGCTTCTTTCAAGCGTTCTTTTCATTTTGCCTGTCTTTTTGTCTTCTTGTCTTTTTTTCTTTGAATATTTTCTTTTTTTTGTCTTTTGTCCGTTTTCTTTTTTGTGTGATTTTCTTCCGTTTTCTTTTTTTTTTTGGTTTTGCTTCTGACTTTAGTTTTTCTCCTCACTTCTTCATCATTTCTTTGTATCTTTCTTTTTTGTTTTCTTTCTTTATCAGTTCACTTTCAGCCTTTTTTTTTCTTATGGGTACGTAAGGTTTTTTTGGGTATATTTTGTTATTTCGCTTATCTTTTCTTCCAGTAGTTACTTCCGCTATCTTTCTTTATTTTTGCTGTCTCTCTCATTCCTTCTTTCCTTCCCAACCTCTGCATTCGTTTATTCAGTTTATTCATTTGGGTCCAGATTCTATATTTTCCGACTGTCTCTTTTCTTTCCTTCACTGTTTCGTTGTTTTGTTTGTCTGTTTGCTTATAACTGCCTTTCTTTCTTTCTTTCTTTCTTCCTTTCTTTCTTCTTTTTTCTTTCTTTCTTCTTTCGTCTTTTTTTTTTTTTTCTTTCTTTCTTCTTTTTTTCTTTCTTTCTTTCTTTCTTTCTTTTCTTTCTTTCTTTCTTTCTCTTTGTTTGTTTGTTTGTTTGTTTGCTTCTTTCTTTCTCTCGTTTGTTTGTTTGCTTATAACTGCCTTTCTTTCTTTCTTTCTTTCTTCTTTCTTTCTTTCTTTCTTTCTTTCTTCTTTTTTTGTTTCTTGTTTGTTCTTGCTTCTTTCTTTCTCTCGTTTGTTTGTTTGCTTTCTGCTTCTTTCTTTCTTTCTTTCTTTCCTTTTCTTTCTTCTTTCTTTCTTTTCTTTCTTTTTTCTTTCTTTCTTCTTTCTTTCTTTCTTTTTTCTTTCTTTCTTCCCCTCTTCTGTCTGTTTGTTTGTTTGTCGTTTGTTCTTTTGTCTTTTTTTTCTTTCTTCTTCTTTCTTACTTCCTGCTGCCTTCT
>CM054159.1:2348410-2363410 GCA_028751875.1 Rapana venosa | reverse complement strand
AATAAAATAAAATAAAATAAATAAAATAAACACGCACACAAACAAATAAACACAGACACACTTATTCAGTACTATTATGCTATTTCTTGTTAGATTTTTTGGGTCTAAAACCACTAGAATGGAAATGACATTAAAACTGAAGATATCGCACACACCACACAACACCACACCATAAACACACACACACACATACACACACACACACCACACCACACCACACCCACACCCACACCACACACACACACACACACACACACACACACACACACACACACACACACACACACACACACACACACACACACACACACACACACACACACACACACACATACATACATACATACGCCCATCCACTCTTTCTCTCTCAGTCTCTTTCCCTCTCTTGTTATTGCTGGTTTGCTCGGACATAGTGCATTTCATATTATATTGCACCTGTCTCTCGGTGTTCCCGTATCACAAAAACAGGCAGAAAGACAGGCAGACAGGCAGACAGACATACAGACAGACAAACATACAGACAGACACAAAGAAAGACAGAAAGAAAATTGGTCTGTCAATCAATCAGTAAGAAAGAAAAGAAGAAAACAGAAGACGAAACAAGACAAGATCAACTTTAAGAAGTAATGAAGCAAATAAGTAACCAAGCAACTAGGTCACTTAAGAAACAGCCAGTCAAACAAAGAAACAAAGAAAAAAAGAAAGAAACAAACATACAAACAAAGAAACAAAAAAAGAAACATACCAACAAACAAATAAAAAATGATACAAACAAAGGAATAAATACAAAACAAATTCAACAATAAACAAGCCTTAAAAGCCTTTCATCTGACACACTTGTCAATCCTTTGTCGTAATATGACTCTTGATTGCTGAGAAAATTAATGCTTCTGTGTTTATTTCTGTTATTCCCCCCCCTTTTATAGTTTTATTTGGTGATGATGTTGATGATGATGATGGTAATTATGATAATAATAATAATAATGATAAATGATGGTGATTAAGATGATAATAATAATAATGATGATGATGATGTTGATGATGATATTGATGGTGATAATAATAACAATAATAATGACAATAATTATAATAATAATAACAACAATAATAGATGACGACGACAACAACAAACAACACTAGCAGCAGCAGCAGCAGCAGCAGAAGCAGCAGCAGCAGCACCACCACCACCAACCACCACCACCACCACCACCACCACCACCACCACCACCACCACCACCACCACCACTACCACCACCACCAGTATTTTTCAGACAAGAAGTAGGGACGACCTTGTCTGGGCGTTGGTTTGGCATCTCAACTCTACACAGCTCAAATGACGTGGGCTGCTGATGGAGATGTATTGACCGGGCATGCAGTCAGCTCCGCTTTCTCTCTCTCTCTCTCTCTCTCTCTCTCTCTCTCTCTCTCTCTCTCTCTCTCTCTCTCTCTCTCTCTCTCTCTCTCTCCCTCTCTCTCTCTCTCCTCTCTCTCTCTTCTCCCTATCTCCTCTCCCTCTCTCTCTCTCTTTTCTCTTTCTTCTCTCTCTCTGTCTCTCTGTCTCTCTCTTCTCTCTGTCTCTCTGTCTCTGTCTGTCTCTGTCTGTCTGTCTGTCTCTCTCTCTCTCTCTCTCTCCTCTCTCTCTCTCTCTCTCTCTGCTGTGACAGGTCTTTTTTGTGTTTGTTTTTTGCCCTGGTGTACTACCCATCATTTATTTCTTGTTTTCTTCTTCTTTTTTTTTTGCTGTGGTGTTGAGGTAGCCATGTCTAGACTATTCGTTATAACGTTCAACCGAGCACTGGATTATATTTCGTTTGTTGAAATAGTCTTAGTCTGCGGTTGTTTTTTTTAAAAAGACAGATAGGTAAAATTGTTGTTCCTGTAGTCTGTGTGGTCTTTGGGAAGCGAAGTGTCTGAGATCTCGGCTTCTCTAGGGGCCAGGATATAAAGAAGGCATTGAAAGAAAGACATGCATTCAACCTCCCCCCACCCCCCGTCCCCAACAAAACAACAACCAACCAATCAACCAAACAAAAGGAAACGAAAAACCAAAAACCCAAAACGCACACATGAAAACTAAAGAAAGGAAAAACGAAAGAGAAAAGAATGTATAAAAGAAAGAAAGACAGACAGACCAAAAAAAAAGTGACAAACGAAACAAAGAAAGTAACATGTAGGCACAAAAACAAATAATAAAGAAACAACAACCCTAAGTCACCAAGCAGCTTTCACAAAGATATTGCAAACAAGCAAACAAACAAACAAATTCAAAACAAAATAAACAAGAAACAAAATAATCAGCCATTTACCAAAACAATATTGCCATGTACAGTCATATTGCAAATAATCAGCCATATACCAACAACCAATAATCATTGCCTTGTATAGTCATATTGCAAATGATCAGCCATATACCAACAAACAATATTGTCTTGTACAAAAACATATTGCAAAAAAACATGCAACCATTTACCAAAAACAATATTCCCTTGTACAAAACATGTTGCAAAATCATGCAGCCATTTACCAAAAACAATATTCCGTTGTACAAAAACATGTTGCAAAAATCATGCAGTCATTTACCAAAACCAAGATTGCCTTGTCCAAAAACATATTGCAAAAAAGCATGCAACTATTTACCAAAAAGAATATTGCCGTATGCAGTGATATTGCAAATACTCAGCCATATACCAAACACAATATTGCGTGTGCAGTCATATTGCAAATAATCAGCTATATACCAAACACATTATTGCCTTGTGCAGTCATATTGCAAATAATCAGCCATATACCAAACACAATATTGCCTTGTACAGTCATATTGCAAAAAATCAAGCAGGCATTGCAAAAAAAGCCTAGTACAGTCATATTGACCTACTCTTCCTCAATACCTTTTGTTCATCAGAAAATCGTCAGTATACAAATGTTTCTACTCGTGTGTTTCTAGTTTCTACAGTTTGATGCTTGGCATAGAAGTAAGGCATGCTGTGGCGTTGATCTGACTCAGACAGCAGAACTGTGTACACGTGGAATGCTGAGGAAGACGTATTGGACGTACAATCAGCATAAGGTCTTTGCAGTCCATGCTGTTGCCTTTTATTATTTATTACAAAATCCTGAATCCTGGCTTCATATCTTAGTGTTTGTATTACTTCCGTTAGTGGATCTATCTATCTATCTGTCTATCTATCTATCTATCTATCTATCTATCTATCTATCTATCTATCTATCTATCTATCTATCTATCTATCTATCTATCTATCTATCTATCTATCTATCTATCTATCTGTCTGTCTGTCTGTCTGTCTGTCTGTCTATCTATCTATCTATCTATCTATCTATCTATCTATCTATCTATCTATCTGTCTGTCTGTCTATCTATCTATCTATCTATCTTCGGAACAAAACAAAGGAAGAGAAAAAGCAAGAAATGAACGAATTAAAAATATATAAAAAAAAGACATACCTACCGAACCCTAATAAAACAAAGAAAGAAAAAGTGAAATGGGGACAAAGACGGAAGCAGCTAACCCAGCAAAACAAAGAAATAGCCAACCAACCAACCAACCAACCAACCAACCAACCAACCAACCAACCAACCAACCAGCCAACCAACTAACCAACCAACCAACCAACCAACCAACCAAACCAACCAACCAACCAACCAACCAACCAACCAACAAACCACACACACTAACACACGCACACATGTGAAAACTAAACAATAACAACAACAACACCAAACCATAACCAGCCACACACATACACTCACAAACAAAATTCATCTGTAATATGATACTACAACCACACTGGTTGTAGTTATGCTACACTGATACCTCTTGTCATAACAACCATAAATGAAGACAACCGTTTTGCTATGCTCCTTTCTTGTTTTGTTTTCCTCTCTCTCTCTCTCTCTCTCTCTCTCTCTCTCTCTCTCTCTCTCTCTCTCTCTCTCTCTCTCTCTCTCTCTCTCTCTCTCTCTCTCTCTCTCTCTCTCTCTGTTCCTTTCCTTTCCCCCCCCCTCTCTCTCTCTCTCTTTCTCTCTCTCTCTCTCTCTCTCTCTCTCTCTCTCTCTCTCTCTCTCTCTCTCTCTCTCTCTCTCCCTCCCTCTCTCTCTTCTCTTCTCTTCTCTTCTCTCTATTCTATTTTCAGTCAAGAAGTAGGTCATTCTATGGGCGTTGGTCTGATCCACACTATAGAACTGTATAGAATTGTACGTGGACTGTTGGATGGAGGGAGACATATCGAACGCACAGTCAGCTTAAGGCTGTTGCATTTACTTCTGTTTGTACTTGTTTTTTCACTTCTCTTTACCCTCATCTTCGCTCGTTTCATAGTTTTGCATTTACTTCTGTTGTACTTGTTTTTTCACTTCTCTTTACCCTCATCTTCGCTCGTTTCATAGTTTTGCATTTACTTCTGTTGTACTTGTTTTCTTTTTCACTTCTCTTTATCCTCATCTTCGCTCGTTTCATAGTTTTGCATTTACTTCTGTTGTACTTGTTTTCTTCTTCTTCTGTTTATCCTCATCTTCGTTCGTTTCATAGTTTTGCATTTACTTCTGTTGTACTTGTTTTTTCTTCTTCGCTTTATCCTCATCTTCGTTCGTTTCATAGTTTTGCATTTATTTCTGTTGTACTTGTTTTTTCTTCTTCTGTTTATCTCATCTTCGCTCGTTTCATAGTTTTGCATTTACTTCTGTTGTACTTGTTTGCTTCTTCTTCTCTTTATCCTCATCTTCGCTCGTTTCATAGTGTTGCATTTACTTCTGTTGTACTTGTTTTTTCTTCTTCTGTTTATCCTCATCTTCGCTCGTTTCATAGTTTTGCATTTACTTCTGTTGTACTTGTTTGCTTCTTCTTCTCTTTATCCTCATCTTCGCTTGTTTCATAGTTTGGTGCTCATTTTTTCTTTTTACACCTTGCAGTGTTTGGATATTGGATATCTATACTTGAACTGTTTTGTATTGTTTTAGTATAGTTTAGTGGACGTGTATTTCGTCTAATGTATATTAATCTGTCTGTTGGGGTGTCTGTCTAAAGAAAAAGAAGAAAAGAAGGGACGATCGATATTAAGAAAGAAAGAAAGAAAAAAAAGAAAGAAAGAAAGAAAGAAGAAAGAAAGAAAGAAAGAAGAAAGAAAGAGAAGAAGAAAGGAAAAAGAAAGGAAGAAGAAAGAAAGAAAGAGAAAGAAAAGAAAAGGAAGAAAGAAAGGAAGAAAAAATGGAGAAAGAAAGAAAAAAAGAAGAAAGAAAGAAAGATAGAAGGAAAGAAGGAAGGAAGGAAGGAAAGACAGTAACCAAGAAAGAGAGAATTGTTATCTTTGAAGTCTTTCAGAGTCAGGAGAACGGACCAAGAAGGCAAACCATAACACAGAAGGGGGTGATAGAATGAAAACAGAACACAATTCATTTTCATTTCTGCAGACACTGTTAGAGCCTTTCAGTCAGATGATAGGAAAATACATTGCGTGCGTAACAAAAAACAAAGCCTTGTTCGATGTCCATAAAGATACTCCTAAGTGCTTCCTTATTGCATCTGTCTTTTTTGACGTGAACAAAACCTTTGGTTTATGCCCGTCAAGAGATCCTTAAAGCGCTTCCTTCTTCCATCTTTTTTGATGTAAACAAAACCTCCGGGATATGTTCATAAAGCGTTGCTTAAGTGCGGCCTGATAGGTTTTCACGTGAGTCAAAACGTTGGATTATTAAAATCCGTAAGAAGATCAGGAAGTGGTTTTCTTGTAGCATCTGTTTTTTACGTGTCATGACTTTCACTGTTCTTGTTTGTTTCCAACATAATGGGTTTTGTCATCTTTATTATTGTCCCCATTGAATGTGTCTTTTTTCAATTCAAAGTGATCATTCATCCGCCAAAACAAAACATAAAAATCCCATTAAACACACAGTTTAACATTTCCACGGATGAGAACAGCATACAAATCTATTCCATAAGTACGGACACTGCTAGAGCGTTTTAGATGATAGGGGAAAAATACATTGCATGCATAACAAAAAGCAAACCTTGTTCAATGTCCATAAATATACTCTTAAGTGCTTCCTTACTGCATTTTGTTTTTTTGACGTGAACAAAACCTTTGGTTTATGCCCGTTAACAGATCCTTAAAGCGCTTCCTTCTTTCATCTTTTTTTTTGACGTGAACAAAACCTCCGGGATATGTCCATAAAGCGTTGTTTAAGTGCGTCCTGACAGGTTTTCACGTGAGTCAATGCGTTGGTTTATTTATATCCGTAAGAAAATCAGGAAGTGGTTTCCTTGTAGCATCCTCGTTTTATGTGTCATGATTTTCACTCTTCTCGCCTGTTTCCGTCATAATGGGTTTTGTCATCTTTATTATTGTCACCATTGAATGTGTCTTTTTTCAATTCAAAGTGATCATTCATCCGCCAAAACAAAACATAAAAAACCCCATTAAACACACAGCTAAACATTTCCATGGATGAGAACAGCATACAGTTTATTTTCATTACTACGGACACTGCTACAGCCTTTCAGATGATAGGGGGAAAATACATTGCGTGCATAATAAAAAAACAAAACCTTGTTCGATATCCATAAAGATACTTCTAAGTGCTTCCTTATTACATGTTCTTTTTTGACGTGAGCTAAACCTTTGGTTTATACCCATCAACAGATCCTTAAAGCGCTTCCTTCATCCATCTTTTTTTTGACGTGAACAAAACCTCCGGGATATGTCCATAAAGCGTTGCTTAAGTGCGTCCTGACAGGTTTTCACGTGAGTCAATGCGTTGGTTTATTTATATTTGTAAGAAGATTCAGAAGCGGTTTCCTTGTAGCATCTTCATTTTACGTGTCATGACTTTCACTCTATTTGTTTGTTTCCAGCATAATGGGTTTTGCCATCTTTATTATTGTCAGGTTGAGTTACTGGGTAGTTAGTTGTCTTGGTATTATTGTTGTCATCATTGATTTTTTTCTTTGGTCTTGCCAATCTGGACAGAGAGTTCACTGCAAGGGTGACAAGGGTCAGGAGAGATCAGGAGGAAGAAAGAAGCGAGAAATCTCTGTCTGTCTGTCTGTCTCTGTCTGTCTTTATATATGTCACTCTGTGTCTGTCTCTCTATGTCTCTTTGTGTCTCTGTGTGTCTGTGTGTCTGTGTTTCTATCCATCTGTTTGTCTGTTTGTCTCTCCTTCTTTAATTTTTACCCCATTGTGCCTCGTTTCTATCTCTGTCTCTTTTTCTTTGTGTGTGCATGAGTGTATGTGTACATTTGTGGACATGTGCCTGTGTAGGTGTGTGTATGTGTGTGTGTGTGTGCGTGTGTGTGCATGCGTGCGTGTGTGTGCTTGTGCGTGCATACATTTATACTCAAGTATGTGTGTTCTTGTGTTTGTTTGTCTGTGTTATCTTTTCATCATATTCAAAGAAGCAATTTTCAATTCAAAGCAATCTTCATTCGCCAAAACAAAACCAAAAAAACCATTAAACACACAGTGAAACATCTCCGCAGATGAGAACAGCATACAGTTTCTTTTCATTACCAAAGACACTGCTAGAGCTTTTCAGTCAGATGATAGGGAAAAAAGCATTGCTTAAGTAACAAAAAACAAACCTTGTTCGATGTCCATAAAGATACTCCCAAGTGCTTCCTTATTGCATCTTCTTTTTTGACGTGAGCTAAACCTTTGGTTTATGCCCGTCAAGAGATCCTTACAGCTCTTTCTTATCCCATCTGTCTTTTATTTGGCGTGAACAAAACCTCCGGGATATGTCCATAAAGCGTTGCTTAAGTGCGTCCTGACAGGTTTTCACGTGAGTCAAAGCGTTGGTTTATTTATATCCGTAAGAAGATTCGGAAGCTGTTTTCTTGTAGCATCTTCGTTTTCCGTGTCATGTCTTTCACTCTTCTGTCTGTTTCCAGCATAATGGGTTTTGTCATCTTTATTATTGTCAGGCTGAGTTACTGGGTAGTTGGTTGTCTTGGTATTATTGTTGTCATCGTTGATCTTTTCTTTGGTCTTGCCAATCTGGACAGAGAATTCACTGCAAGGGTCAGGAGAGATAAGAAGGAATGAAGAAGTGAGAAGTCTGTTTGTCTGTCTGCTGTGTCTGTCTGTCTCTATATCTGTCTCTCTGTCTCTGCCTCTGTGTCTCTGTCTGTCTGTGTGTCTATCTATCTATCTGTCTATCTGTCTGTCTGTCTGTCTCTCCTTCTTTAATTTTTTCCCCATTGTGCCCCCTTTCTATCTCTGTCTCTTTTTCTTTGTGAGTGTGTGAGTGTATGTGTACATTTGTGCACGTGTGCCTGTGTATGTGTGTGTGTGTTCGTGCGTGCGTGTGTGTGTTTGTGCATATATACATTTATACTCGTGTATGTGTGTTCTTGTCTTTGTTTGTCTGTGTTATGTTTTTATCATATTCTCAGAAGCAATTTTCAATTCAAAGTGATCGTTCATTCGCCAAAACAAAACAAAAAACCCATTAAACACACAGTGAAACATCTCCGCAGATGAGAAAAGCATACAGTTTATTTTCATTACCAAAGACACTGCTAGAGCCTTTCAGTCAGATGATAGGGGCAACAAGCATTGTCTGTGTAACAAAAACCAAACCTTGTTCGATGTCCATAAAAATACTCCTAAGTGCTTCCTTATTGAATCTTCTTTTTTGACGTGAGCTAAACCTTTGGTTTATGCCCGTCAAGAGATCCTTAAAGCGCTTCCTTCTTCCATATGTCTTTTTTGGCGTGAACAAAACCTCCGGGATATGTCCATAAAGCGTTGCTTAAGTGCGTCCTGACAGGTCTTCACGTGATTCAGAGCGTTGGCTTATATGCGTAAGAAGATTCGGAAGCGGTTTTCTAGTAGCATCGTCGTTTTACGTGTCATGACTTTCACTCTTCTTGTGTGTTTCCATCATAATGGGTTTAGTCATCTTCATTATTGTCAGGCTGAGTTACTGGGTAGTTGGTTGTCTTGCAATTATTGTTGTCATCATTGATCTTTTCTTTGGTCTTGCTAATCTGAACTGAGAATCCACTGCAAGGGTGAGGAGAGATAAGAAGGAATGAAGAAGTGGGAAGTCTGTCTGTCTGTCTGCTGTCTCTGTCTGTCTCTATATCTGTCTCTCTGTCTCTCTGTGTCTCTGTCTGTCTATCTGTCTGTCTGTCTGTCTCTCCTTCCTTAATTTTTTCCCCATTGTGCCCCGTTTTTATCTCTGTCTCTTTTTCTTTGTGTGTGCGTGAGTGTATGTGTACATTTGTGGACATGTGCCTGTGTATGTATGTGTGTGTGTGTGTGTGTGTGTGTGTGTGTGTGTGTGTGTGCATTCGTGCGTGCGTGTTATACTCGTGTATGGGTGTTCTTGTGTTTGTTTGTCAGTGTTATCTTTTCATCATATCCTAAGAAGCAATTTTCAATTCAAAGCGATCTTCATTCGCCAAAACAAAACAAAAAATCCCCATTACACACACAGTGAAACATCTACACAGATGAGAACAGCATACAGTTTATTTTCATTACCAAAGACACTGCTAGAGCCTTTCAGTCAGATGATAGGGAAAAATACATTGCCTGCATAACGAAAAACAAAGTCTTGTTCAATGTCCATAAAGATACTCCTAAGTGCTTCCTTATTGCATCTTCTTTTTTGACGTGAGCTAAACCTTTAGTTTATGCCCGTCAAGAGATCCTTACAGCTCTTTCTTCTTCCATCTGTCTTTTATTTGGCGTGAACAAAACCTCCGGAATATGTCCATAAAGCGTTGCTTAAGTGCGTCCTGACAGGTTTTCACGTGAGTCAAAGCGTTGGTTTTTATTCGTAAGAAGATCAGGAAGTGGTTTCCTTGTAGCATCTTCGTTTTACGTGTCATGACTTTCACTCTTATTGTTTGTTTCCAGCATAATGGGTTTTTCCATCTTTGTTATTGTCCCCATTGAATGTGTCTCTTTTCATTTCAATTCATCCGCCAAAACATAAAAACTCCATTAAACTCACAGTTAAACATTTCCACGGATGAGAACAGCATACAAATCTATTCCATAAGTACGGACGCTGCTAGAGCATTTTAGATGATAGGGGAAAAATACATTGCATGCATAACGAAAAACAAAGCCTTGTTCGATGTCCATAACGATACTCCTAAGTGTTTCCTTATTGCATCTTCTTTTTTTGACGTGATCAAAATCTTTAGTTTATGCCCGTCAACAGCTGCCTTAAAGCGCTTCCTTTTTTCATCTTCTTTTATTTGACCTGAACAAAACCTCCGGGATATGTCCATAAAGCGTTGCTTAAGTGCGTCCTGGCAGGTTTTCAGGTGAGTCAAAACGTTGGTTTATTTTTATTTGTAAGAAGATTCGGAAGTGGTTTTCTTGTAGCATCTTTTTTTTTAACGTGTAATGACTTTCACTCTTCTTGTTTGTTTCCATCATAATGGGTTTTGTCATCTTTGGTATTGTCAGGCTGAGTTACTGGATAGTTAGTTGTCTTGCTATTATTGTTGTCATCATTGATCTTTTCTTTGGTCTTGCGAATCTGGACAGAGAATTCACTGTAAGGGTGACAAGGGTCAGGAGAGATCAGGAGGAAGAAAGAAGCGAGAAATCTCTCTGTCTGTCTGTCTGTCTCTGTATATATCTCTCTGTCTCTGTCTCTCTATGTCTCTTTTTGTCTCTGTTTGTGTGTCTGTGTGTCTATCTATCTATCTATCTGTCTGTCTGTCTGTCTGTCTGTATGTCGGTCCCTGTCTGTCTCTATATATGTCTCTCTGTGTCTGTCTCTCTATGTCTCTCAGTGTCTCTGTCTGTCTGTGTGTCTGTGTGTCTATCTATCTGTCTATCTGTCTGTCTGTCTCTCCTTCTTTAAATTTTACCTCATTGTGCCTCGTTTCTATCCCTGTCTCTTTTTCTTTGTGTGTGCATGAGTATGTGTACATTTGTGGACATGTGCGTGTGTATGTGTGTGTGTGCGTGCGTGCGTGTGCTTGTGCGTGCATACATTTATACTCGAGTATGTGTGTTCTTGTGTTTGTTTTTTGTGTTATCTTTTTATCATATCCTAAGAAGCTGGTTTCAATTCAAAGTGATCATTCATCTGCCAAAACAAAACAAAAAACCCCATTAAACACACAATAAAGCATCTTCACAGATGAGAACAGCATACAGTTTCTTTTCATTACCAAAGACACTGCTAGAGCCTTTCAGTCAGATGATAGGGATAAAAAGCATTGCCTGCGTAACCAAAAACAAACCTTGTTCGACGTCCATTAAGGTACTCCTAAGTGCTTCCTTATTGCATCTTCTTTTTTTTTTACGTGATCAAAATCTTTAGTTTATACCTATCAACAGATCCCTAAGCGCTTCCTTTTTCCATGTGTCATTTTTTTTACTTGAACAAAACATCTGGGATATGTCCATAAAGCGTTGCTTAAGTGCATCCTGACAGGTTTTCACGTGGGTCAAATCGTTGGTCTATTTATATTTGTACGAAGATTTGGAAGCGGTTTTCTTGTAGAATTTTCGTTTTACGTGTCATGACTTTCACTCTTCTGTCTGTTTCCATCAAGTCAAGTCAAAAATACTTCAATCACCTCATGAAGGGCAATTACAAAACTGACAGGCAGATTGATACCTATCACAATCTCGAAAGACACAAGAAAGCTACATTTCATATTGGTTAAAACATTCCAAAATAACTTCCAATAAAAAATCTCGAACACACACACACACAACACACACACACACACACACACACACACACACACACACACACACACTCAGACACCAACTGGGAACACAATGTTCTAAAAACCATTGACTAGAAAGACATAATTATAAACTTATTATTTACGCACGCACATACGCAACACATACACACGCACGTGCGTGCGTGCGTGAACACATCCACGCACACCCACACACATGAACCAATGTTTTAAAGACCATTGACTGAGAAGACAGACACTTACTTCACACACACACATACACACACTCGCACACGCACGCACGAACGCACGCGCAGTCACACATATGCATTGACTACACTCATAACAATGACAATCAGGCAAGTAATTCAGAGAAATGTAAAAAGTACGTAGTAATGAGTTTTGTCATCTTCATTATTGTCAGGCTGAGTTACTGGGTAGTTAGTTGTCTTGGTATTATTGTTGTCATCGTTGATCTTTTCTTTGGTCCTGCTAATCTGGACAGAGAATTCACTGCAAGGGTCAGGAGAGATAAGAAGGAAGGAAGAAGCGAGAAATCTGTCTGTCTGTCTGTCTGTCTGTCTCTGTGCTGTGCTCTCTCTCTCTCTCTCTCTCTCTCTCTCTCTCTCTCTCTCTCTCTCTCTCTGTCTCTGTCTCTGTGTATATCTCTCTGTGTCTCTCCCTCTGTGTCTCTCTGTGTCTCTCTGTCTGTCTGTCTCTTTGTCTCTTGTTTAATGTTTCGTGTGTCTCTCTCTTTTTCTCTGTGTATGCATTAGTGTATGTGCGCATTTGTGTGCAAGTGTGTGCATGTGCGCACGTGCGTTTGAGTGTATGTTTGTGTCTGTCTGTGTCTGCGCGCGCGTGTGTGTATGTGTGTGTGTGCGAGTGTGTGTTTGTGAGTGTGTGTGTGTGTGTGTGTGTGTGTGCGTGTGTGCGCGTGTGTGCGTTTGTATGTATGTTTGTGTCTGTATGTGTTTGCGTTGTGCGTGCGTGCGTCTATGTGTATGTGTGTGTGTGTGTATGCGCTCACGTCTGTGTGTAAGTGTGAGTGTTTTATTTTCATTTTCTCATCAACTTTGAGACTTTTTAAACTTAAATTTATCGTTTATCCACTAAAGTAATTGATCTATTTGAACGTGTCCACAAAACAAAAATTAATACATGTAGCGCAGCTGATTTTTATCGTATGGGCATTGCTATTAAAGCCATTTTGGTCCTAGGAAAGACATGGCGTGCTTAAGACTCCACTCCTTTTGTTTGCAAAATAGCCCCCTAAGTGTTTTCTTATAGCATCGTTTTACACATGAATAAAGTCATTGCTTTATGCCCAGAGAGAGAGAGAGAGAGAGAGAGAGAGAGAGAGAGAGAGAGAGAGAGAGAGAGAGAGAGAGAGAGAGAGAGAGAGAGAGGAAGAGAGAGAGAGAGAGGAGAGAGAGAGAGAGAGAGAGAGAGAGGAGAGAGGAGCGAGAGAGAGAGAGAGAAGAGAAGAGAGAGAGAGAGAGAGAGAGAGAGAGAGAGAGGAGAGAGAGAGAGAGAGAGAAGAAGAGAGAGAGAGAGAAGAGAGAGAGAGAGAGAGAGAGAGAGAGAGAGAGAGAGAGAGAGAGAGGAGAGAAGAGAGAGAGAGAGAGAGAGAGAGAGAAGAGAGAGAGAGAGAGAGAAAGAAAGAGACAGAGAGAGAGAAGAGAGAGAGAGAGAGAGAGAGAGAGAGAGAGATGAGAGAGAGAGAGATAATTCTGAGTGCTTCTTTATAGCTTTGACATGAATGAAAACTACTGAGGAAAGACGGTGGCAGGACGGTTAAGATGTTCACCTTTCCTAACGAGTAAACGCGTGCGATTTTGGGTTCGATTCTTCAGCCTTACCCTTTCTTTCCGGTTTGACGTGGAAAAAAAAATCCAGCTCAATGTCAAGTCTTTCTGGGGGTAGAATCTAAACCCGTCGGACTTGTATGAATGCGGACTTGTGCACGTTAAAAGAACCCACGACAGTTGAAAATCGGAAAGAGCAGGGAGGTACCTCCTGACTGTCCTGGCAAAATTGCTACTTTCAATTCCCAACTGTATCCATGAAGTCGGAATGCGGCTACCCTCGAAGCTCTAGTTAAGAGTAATGATAATACAAAAAACCAACACTTAATGATCGGTTTATGTCTTCGAAGGAGAGTCACAACAGTTTCCTTACAGCATTCTCTTTCCATTCTTTTATTCCGAGGATAATGAAATAAACACTCACGTGTATGTGGTTTTGTAAATGTTGTCATCCGTTCCCATCGGCATGCGATGGCTTACTCTTCCGTAAAGCAGAACAGGTTTTAACGTGTGTGCAATGATGTTCTGCGTGACATGGGGCCTCGGTTTATAGTCTCATCCGAAGTACTTTTTGAGGGGAATGGAGTCGGCACTGATGTTAACTCCAGGGGGAAAAATCGTCTTTTTACGTGCCATGACCACACTATTGGGGACGGGATAGCTCAGTGGTCAGAGCACTCGCTTTCCCCCAGCCAATGTTAAGCAGCATCGAGTATGGTTTTTACCAAGTGGATGGGTGACCGTTTGCAAACCTTGGCTTCAGTACAGTCCCCCACTTCACCCAGCTGTAAATGGGTTCCTGCTCTCTTTAGGGTCAAGGGGAGGTAAAACAGCGAGGGAGAGGAGATGGGCGCCGCCCTCAATATGCTGGCCCTTACAGAAGTGAGGTCTCTGATGCCTCGCTCCCTTTCAGCCACAAAGGTTATGGGACACTTAACCTTTTACCTTTACCGCGCTATACACTCTGTATCCACACACACATTGGTTTTGTCATCTCGTTAAGGGGGATTGATTGGCAAGTGTCTTTATTATCATCATCATTATCGTCAATCACACGTATGTAGCTTGCTAGTCAAGAGAGGGAATTTATTACAAGAATGGCAAAGGTCAGAAAAAATAGGTTAGCGAAAAGAGCAATAGGTGTGTCTGCCTGTCTGTCTGTCTTTATCTAGTTGGCTTTTCTCTTAAAAAAGCACCATGTCTTTCATTTTCTTTGCAATGAAGACAGCTAAAGAAAAAACCCAACAACCCAAACTTTTGAGAACAGAGAACGACAACACATGCATCACTTCATTAGTTTTATGTCTGTAATGAGAACCGTTAGTGCTTCCTTATAGCATCTTCTTACAACCGTTGATTTTGTCCATAAAGGGACTCGGAAGTGCGTCCTGAAAGTATGTTCTTTTCATGTGTGTAACGCCATTGGTTTATGTCCGTAAACAGAATGCAAAGTACTTCCTTGTAACATCTTCAAACAGAAACGAAACGAAGATCATTTTCCTAACCAC
>CM054159.1:2333410-2338410 GCA_028751875.1 Rapana venosa | reverse complement strand
CCCGACTAGGCTATAGCAATAGGTAGAGATGAAACAATTGTACACAAGGAGACAAACTTTAATAGATGAATTTCTAAAAATAAGAGTACAATTGTATGTTTGCACCACCTGTCTGTTTGTACCGAATTAAGAGAGCAGTGTATACCTGGAAAGTTCTTACGTCAACCATGTCTCCATAGGTTAATCATGCTCATGACGTCTGGTAATGAAGTTACGACAAAACAGTTAGCTCTTTTTTTCTATAAAGCATTTAGACTGCGGGGCACTATTATTAACTCTTGATACATTAATGTGTTTGTAAATGTTTTGTGAATTGATTGTCAATGTGAATATTACTTGTATGATAGTGTGTGCTTTGTTTTTCCCCTTCAAAATGGGGCCAAGGCCTTTTGAATAAACCATTCGCATTCGCATTTTCTCTCTGTCTCTATCTCTGTCTCTGTCTCTGTCTGTCTCTGTCTCTCTCTCTCTCTCTCTCTCTCTCTCTCTCTCTCTCTCTCTCTCTCTCTCTCCTCTTTCGTAAGAGTAGGCCATTGTGTGCCGTTGGGAACAGATGACAAAATTTACAAAACCGCATATATACGGGGACTGGCTGTAAAATAGCACACAAGTGCTTATTCCATTATCCTCGATATATAAAAATAGAATTTTAAAAAACCCATTAAATCTCCATCCTTTTATTTATCTCTGTCTCTGTCTCTGTCTGTGCCTGTCTCTCAGTCTAGTCTTTGCAAAACTTTCATAGCCATAGACACGCTAAGATACCGGAACAATGAAAACATTAAATCCCGATTGGCTATGAGCTTAGCACACAATGAAAAATACTTCACATTCAAGAATAGCTCGCCTTTGTCCTTGGGGAATCTATTTGGGGAACATTTCCAGATTTCCACCATGTAAACAACAGACATACAAACGCATGTTTTGGATTCAATATACCTCACAGAAAAAAGTAGGTACTGAATGCAACACGGAGTGATGTGGAAGCTCCGAGTGTTTGTTTGTCAGGTGAGGTGGGGTAGGTGTGACAATGCTGTTTTGTGCTGGAAACGAAGTATCAAAGAATGTTTCCAGTGTGTGTGGTGATTGAAAGAGTGCTTAGGATTTGTTTTAACTGTAGTATGTTTTGCCAGGTTTGATTTGCCCAAGATACACCAATGACAAAGACAGCCAGAATCTCCATACCGGATCGGTCGTCGCCCGGGTTACCAAGGACCGCGCCTTCTGTTGCTCATCAGGACAGATGTCGAAAGTATGCTACTGATGTAAAACGCAGCAAAATTCGTGCCAGACACAACACCATCATTGGCACATGGAATGTACGAACACTAAGAGCTGCAGGCAAAGTGGAAGAACTGACACATGAGATGTCCAGATATCATTGGCACATCCTTGGGCTCTGCGAAGTCGGGGGAAAAACATGGGAGAAACAAGACCCAGGAAGCCCACAAATTTTACTACGTGGAAAACAGGTTAAAAAAACCCCCGGGGGGGGGTTTTCTCTTTCCCACAAAGACCCCGTGAACCCGTCTGAGCTGTCACCCTTGTGCCCGGGCGACTTATTACCTTTCCCCCCTGAGAGAAACCCCCCTTTAACTAATTTTAGTACGGCTACCCCCCTACATCAGACTGCACAGATAAACCCCGTAGAAAAAATTTTATGCCCAGCAAAACAAGGGGGTTTCTAATCAAAAACCCAAAAAAAGCCCATCCCGTTGTGCAGGCGACTGGAACGCCAAGGTAGGAGAAGATGAGGGGAAAGGGACTGGGAGGGGGGTTTGTGGGCCACTTTTGTAAAAAACCCAAAATCAAATGAAAGGGGGCTTGAGACTCCTGGATTTTGGCCAGTAAAAAAACCACCCCCAAAGCTAGTGAATAAAATTGGCCCACAAAAGAAATCCAAAAAAAATGGAAGGGCATAGCCCAAATGGAGAACACCAAAAACCCCCAAATTGGGTTAAAATCATGGTAAAAAGGGAGGGTTTTTCGGGTCTAGCTTTAACATCGCACAGAAACGAATTTTTCCCAAGGAGCAGACTGGGGAAGTGTTCATGATTTTGTGATGATGTTTTCCCGGGACTACGTCTAAAAAAAACCCACAAAGGGGAACAACTCGGATAAAAATTTGGGAACCTGGGAAAAAGTTAAAGGGGCCCCCAGAGGTTTTAAAAAATTTTTTAAAGCAAGGATAGGTGGAAATTTTGCAGCACTACTGTGTAGACTCAGACATAGATAAAACTGACGAATAGTTTAAATTTCAGCAGTGACTGAAACAGCAAAAAGAGTTCTTGGGGAAAAGCCCCCACAGTCAAAAAAAAACCCTGGGGGCAAAAACCAAAAATCCTACCAAAATATGCGGCCCAAACGTAGAAGTTAAAAAAAAAATGAAACCAAAAAAAAAGGCAGAAAAAATATGGGCCGTCAACAAAAGAATTTTGGAAGTCCCTTTACGGGGGAAAAAAGAGAAAAGGATCGGTTTAACAGTGCCCAAGGGCATTTTAAAAGAATATCCCAAAAAAAGCAAAAGCAAGAAAACATAAACCCGCTGGGGGGAAAGACCTTTACTGCACGAAAAAGAGAAAAAAAGGGTTTTAAAAATCCAAAAAACAAAAATGGGAAAAATGTCTCACTGGGCGCCAGGGTTTTGAACAGATGGACAGAATACCCGCCCCCGGGCCTGTTTTAAAAAAAAAGAACCGAAAGGGGACCCGAAGTCCTTAAAGTACCCCAAGCAAAGGGCCAGACGTCACACTATCCTCGAGAAGAAGTTTGGGAAAAAGCAGTCACACGCTGAAAAAAAAAGGGAAGTCAGGGAGGGGCTGACAAAAATTTTCCCGCTGAGTTGGCCAAACTGGAGGGGAAAACCCTGATTTAGGGGCCCTATAAGAATCTCAACAAGGGTCTGGCAGGGCAGGGGAAAAAGGCCAACACCCTGGAAAGGGAGTTTGGGTCATCATCCCCTCCCCAAAAAAGGAAATCTACAAAAAATGCCTTTAAATTTCCCACAATCAGCCTCATATGTCACCCCAAACCCAAAGGGCATGCTGCGGATTTAAAATTGAATAGACTGAAGCCACAAGCAGAGACCTTTATTGCTGAGGAAAAGGGAGGTTTCAGAGCAAGGGGCGCAGCACAAAAAGA
Organism: Rapana venosa; assembly: GCA_028751875.1. Taxonomy (NCBI): domain Eukaryota; kingdom Metazoa; phylum Mollusca; class Gastropoda; order Neogastropoda; family Muricidae; genus Rapana; species Rapana venosa. The sequence continues at coordinate 2,335,269 of CM054159.1, read as the reverse complement.
AAGATATTTTAACCCCAGAATACTATTTTGAGCGGTACCTTAAACATCAACAAGACCTATACCCCGTTTTTTATCGATTTTAAGAAAGGGATTTTTACAGGGTGGGCATGCAGCTTTGTGGGCCAAACCCTGAACTTGTAAGCATCAATGCAAACCTGTTTAGAGTCACAAACAGCTGTTTCAGCGAGGCCCCCAGGGCAGTGTACTCAACAAAAACATTGGAGGAAAGGTTTTTGAACAAAAGTTGGCGGGAAGGCAGGGCTGTTTTACTCCCCACCCTTTTTTAACCTCTTCCTTGAGAGAACATGGGGTGAAGCACTGGAAAAAATTTATGGGAAAGGGTCAGTCAGAAATTTGGGGGCAGAACGTTTACAAAAACCCCGTTCGCAGATGACCTTGAAAGGAATAGAGGATCAGGAAAAAAAGGGGTTGCCAAACCTAACCCGAACCTTGGATAGGCCTCCAAAACATCCCGGCATGGAAATCAGTGCAGAGAAGACCAAACTGATGACTAAAAAACACCAACGGCATTAGCCATGATATCAGGGTTAATGACCAGAAGCTGGAAACAGTTCAAAGCTTCAAGTACCTGGGAGCCATTGTATCCGACCAGGGATCCAGCCAGAAGTAGTATGCAGACTGCACAGACAATAACAGCTTTGTCAAATAAACACCATCTGGAGAGACAAGAATAATCTCACTTATCTCCAAGATCAGACTAATGCGCTCCCTTGTCATATTTTATATTCTGTTGCCTGTGAATCAGGGCCCCTGACTGCAGATTTGGAGAGAAGAGTACGGCAGTGGAGATGAGATGCTTTCGGAGACTCCTTGGCATCCCCTACAAAGACCACATAAGCAACGAAAGCGGTGATAACAGAATTCCAGCAAACCATTGGGGCCCCATGAGAACCTTTTAACGATCGTGAAAAGCGTAAACTTAAGTGGTATGGGCATGTCACAAGATCCCAAGGAATTACAAAGACAGTTTTGCAAGGCACTGTCCAAGGAGGAAGAAGAAGAGGCAGACCAAGGAAGAGCTGGGAGGATAACATCAGTGAATGGACAGGCCTAGAACTCAACAAAACCCTGAGAAAGGCAGAACAGAGAGAAGAATGGAGGGAACTGGTTGCTGAGTCTTTGAAGGTGCCCCCACGGTCGTCAGACTACGGGACAGATAGATAGATAGATGTTTTGTCTTGCATTGTGTTATGTTGTTTTGTGTTGTATTGTATTGCACTGTACTGTATTGTTATTGTATTGCATTTCAATCTGTTGTTTTGTGTTGTATTGTATAGTATTGTATTGTATATTGTATTATATACCACCTTAAAGTCACAGCAGATTTCTCTGCGTGAAATTGGGGTTGTATTGTATTGCATTGTATTGTATTGCATTGTATTGTATTGTATTGTATTGCATTGTATTGTATTGCATTGTATTGTATTGCATTGTATTGTATTGCACTGTATTATATTACATTGTATTGTTATTGTATTGCATTGTATTGTATTCATTCGACTGTATTGTATTGTATTCATCGTATGCTATTGTATTGTATTGAAATGTGTATTGTATTGCATACCAATTTAAGTCACGGCAGAACTGTTCTTTGCATGACATTTGACCTGATCTTTCCCGGAAAGAGCACGTTGCTACAAGAGCAGCGCCACCTATTATTTTTTTTCTTTTTTCAATGCAGACAGGTAGACAGATAGACAGAAAGACAAACGAACAGAAACGCTCAAAACACACACAGACACACAGGCAGACGGACAGACGCAGACAGACAGACACACACACAACACACACACACTAAACTTTTAATTCTTGGTGACTTCAACTTCCATTTCGACAAC
>CM054159.1:2323410-2328410 GCA_028751875.1 Rapana venosa | reverse complement strand
GAAGAAGAAGAAGAAGAAGAAGAGAGAGGAAGAAGAAGAAGAAGAAGAAGAAGAAGAAGAAGAAGAGAAGAAGACGAAGGAGAAGAATAAGGTGAATGAGAAGAAAGAGAAGAAGAAGAAGAAGAAGAAGAAGAAGAAGAAGAAGAAGAAGAAGAAGAAGGAGAAGAATAAGGTGAATGAGAAGAAAGAGAAGAAGAAGAAGAAGAAGAAGAAGAGAAAGAAGAAGAAGAGAAGAAGAAAGAAGAAGAAGAAGAAGGAGAGAAAGAAGAAGAAGAAGAAGAAGAAGAAGAGAAGAAAAAGAAGAAGAAAGAGAGAAGAAGAAGAAGGAGGAGGAGGAGACGAAGACGAAGAAGAAGAAGAAGAAGGAGAAGAAGAAGGAGAAGAAATGGGTCGCTGTGTGTAGAGTTGTTCTGCACTTCGGAAACAAAAAGAACTGAACAATGATACGGAAGTAAAACAGGAAGAAAAAAATCTTGTTTAAGAACGTCTGTAGGAAAGAGGAATATTATAAATTTGAAAAAAAAAGCAGTGAAAAAAGTCACATGAATATTTGCCTGTGTTTGTGCTTGAAAACACCCGTGATTAACCACTTTTCTTCACACAGGCAGAAAGACAGACAGACAGATAGACACAGACAGACAGACACAGACACAGACAAACAGACAGATAGACACAGTCAGACAGACAGACAGATATAGACAGACAGACACAGACTCAAAGTAACAGACAGACAAACAAACCTATTGGCAGGAAAACAGAAAGACTCAGACACAGAGAGACAGATAGATGGACGCACAGATGGATAACCACGCGCGCGCGCACACTCACACACACACACAAACGAACGCACACACACGCACGCACCCGCACGCACGCACCCGCACGCACAAACACACATACACACACGCACACGCATGCACAAACACACACATACACACGCACAAACACTCACACACATTATCTCTCTCTGTGTATGTATGTTTGTCTGTCTGTCTTTCTGTCTCTGTCTGTCTGTATCTCTGTCTGTATGTCTGACTGTCTGTCTGTCTGTATGTATGTATGTATGTATGTATGTCTCTCTCTCTCCCCTTTCTCTCTCTTCTCTTTTTCTTGTTCCACACTAAAACCAGTAGCACGAGGAGGTACACAATTCTGCCATATCACATTTACCGTAACCAGGCGAAAATTCGTTGCTTTTTTCTGGCGTCTTTTGTGAGCAAACACAGTCACCCAATCCCATCCTAACAATGATGGAAAATAAAAGCACAGGCTGGATTAGGAGATGGAAGATCACTTGTCAAATCGTTCGAATTGTTTGTTATTTTGTACTCTTTCTTCCCAGTGGGTTTTTGTTGTTGTTGGTTTTGGTGTCAAGCGTAAATAAAAGTACGCTATGTTGTCGTTTTGAATTGTGCACCTCTATCTTTGAGTTTGTGTGTGTGTGTGTGTGTGTGTGTGTGTGTGTGTGTGTGTGTGTGTGTGTGTGTGTGTGTGTGTGTGTGTGTATGTGGCGCGTGTGTGCGTATGTGTGTGTAGTTATTTTATTTATTTATTTTTTTCGAAGATAATGGAATAAGCACTCATGTGCTTTTTTTTTCACACCAAGTCGCCGTGTGTATGCAGTTTGGTCAATTTTGTCATCCGTTCCCACCGGCACACAATCGCCTACTCTTCCAAAAAGTGGAACGGCTTTCACCGTGTGCACACGATATTCTGTGTGCCTTCGCACACAGGGCCTCGGTTTATAGTCTCATCCGAAGGACTTCTGTGGGGAGTGGAGTCGGCACTGATGTTAACTCCAGGGGGAAAATCCTCTTGAACGAGATTCGAACCCGAGTCAGCAGATCACGAGCGCAATGAGCATCACTCTATCCACTGAAACCACCAGGCTAGCCCGTTCCCCCTCCCCCTGTGTGTGTGTGTGTGTGTGTGTGTTGTGTGTGTGTGTGTGTGTGTGTGCGTGTGTGTGTGCGCGCACGTGCGCGCGCGCATGTGTGTGTGTGTGTGTGTGTGTGTGTGAATGCGTGAGTGTTTAAATATGCATTGAGTTGCACAGGTTTTAGCTAAGCGTTATCGGGTAACATCCCTGATATGACCTCAGAGCCATAAACATCATGACTGAATGGAATAACAGAGGAAAACACTAAACAGAAACCACATAGCACTGTTTTGTGTGTGTCATTAATCTGAAAATTATCAAAACGAAAAAAAGAACATTTGACATTTAAAGCGTCTCGATGACAGCAACTGGGTGTATTTTCCCATGAAGACCATTCTTTTGTCTAGCAAAACTTAACTCTTGAATTTCAGCCGCTGGATGAGCCATCCTCGGAGGTCTCAAAGGTGGTATAGCCTAACCATCCCTAATGTCTTAATCACGAACATTTTTTTTTATAAGATAGGAGAGTTCTGCTTTCACAGGAATGAATCAACAATCGTATGGCCTACTACAATGTCAATAAATGGTGGTATCCCAAACAAAGAGAAGAAATTAATATGAATAATTCTCAAAAATATAGAATAATAGAATCAAAATCAAGTTACAAGAAACATATGTGACTTAAGGATCAAAGACAGTGAAAGGAAGGTAATTTGTAAAAAAGTGTACATACAGCAAAATGTCAATGTAAACTCTTGATGCTCTCTTTCTCTCTCTCTCTCTCTCTCTCTCTCTCTCTCTCTCTCTCTCTCTCTCTCTCTCTCTCTCTCTCTCTCTTCTCTCTCTCTCTCTCTCTCTCTCTCTCTTCTCTTTCTCTCTCTCTCTCTCTCTCTCTCTCTCTTCTCTCTCCTCTTCTCTCTCTCTTCTCTCTCTCTCTCTTCTCTCTCTCTCTCTCTTTCGTATTAATATACATTTTGAAGAGACGTAAAAATGAAGACCAACCTATAAAAACCTGCAAATGTGTGTGCGTGTGTGTGTGTATGTGTATGTGCGCATGCGCGTTTGCGCGTACGTGCGTGTGTGTGTGTGTGTGCATTTTCATTTTTCATAGTGCAGTTTTTACTTCTGCTGACAAAATCAAGTAAAAATAAAACATGTATAACATTTCAACAAATCACACTAAAAGTTCAAATAGTTTCTGTTATAAATGGTATCGTCACTAAGATTTAAGATACCGGGGCTGAAAAAAAATTTCCAAACTGAATAGCAAAGTTCCAAACAGACCCTTCTGATAATTAATACACTTGGCCATAGAGACACCTCATTCCACAATCCTGATTCAAATGCCTTTCCATTTCCTGTTCTGCGCGCTCTCACTTCCTGCTCTGTTTGTCCAATCAGATCTTTGGGTTTTCAGGCTGACACCGGAAATGGCTGAGTGAGGAGTTCTGTCGGTCAGGGCCAGGGAAGCTGGATAACCAGCTGTGTGTCGAACTTTTAAAAAAAAGTAACTTCACCTCCCTGTGTCTGTCTGTCTGTCTGGCAGGCAAGCTGTTTGTCTGTCTGCCCATTGCTTGTCTGTCTTTCCACCTGCTTGCTTTTAGTTTCAAACTTGTGTTAATATCATCATCATTATCAATATCTTTGTCTTTTGTGTGTCAGGATTTATACAAACCTTACCATGGATGAGTGGTCTAAATGTATAACGCACCAGCTTTTTTATTTTTTAACCTAAACTTTTCTACGATCAATTGTACCTCGTGTAGTGGCCTGGGTGGCTAGTCTTTTGGTTAAGATGATGAACTGAGGGTCTGGGCACAACAACATGCATTAAGTGCATGTAAAAATATACATGGCAGCAAGAGGGTTGTACCTGGAGAATTCTGTATAAAAGGTCCCTCTTTCTAGCCCGGGAAACAAACATATACAGACAGGGGAAATGAGGAATAGGGGTAAGGCTTCTCTTTGGGAGGGCAGGCTCAATTTCACACAGAATGCTACAATACAGTATAATGCTATACAACACAATTCTATACAACACAACACAGTATGAACAGGGCAATGCATTACAAAACATCACAATACAATGCAATAAATTACAATAAATACAATATCATAATTGCAATACAATGTAATACCATAAATAAAATGTAACACAACAACATGCAATGTAGCAAACCATACCAATATGCATGCAATACAATCAATCAACGCAACGCAATTCAATGCAATAAAACATATACAATAAACGAAAAACAAACAATATGAAGCAATAACTCCGCTCCCTTCCCCCATTTCACTACTCCACTCAATTCTTACATTACAAAATAACAATACAGCACAATAAATACAAAATTGTTTGAGCCTCTTTGAAAAAAAGTACATGAAAGAAAGTTACTTTTTTTCTTTCCTTTTCTTCCGTTCTTTCTTCTTATAAAAAAAGAGATGATAAATAGTCAAGTCAATGGCCCCATTTACTGACATTTCTATTGAAAATCTGAAAACTACACGCGCAAAAAACATTGATTATGATCCTTAATCTTCACTGTACGGATATTGGAAATGTGGTATAAATTTTCTTTCTTCAATGTATATCATATATTTGTCTATTCAATGAGCTCTTCATGTACCGTAAGACCAAAGGATAGATCGGTTTACCCAGGCACACCCTTCCTGCATCATTTATCCGGGTACTGTATTTCTTGAGGTATTAGTTTCCGACATTGTAAACTGCATCAAAAAACAACCTCAAACAGACAAAACAAGTGTGCAATGAAAGATGCACACACCACACCACACCACACCACGCCATAACACAAAACAAAAAACACACACATACACACACACACCCCACAACACACACAAAACACACACAACACACACACCACACACCAACACCACCGCACACCCACACCACACACACGCACACACGAAACACGCCACAACATACACAACACACACCACACACCACCCCACACACACACACAACACCCACACCACCACGCACGCACGCGCACCACACACCACACACACACACACACACCCACACACAAAAACCCACACACAAACAAAAGGGGTGGGGAGGGAATACTCTGGTGGTTAGAGTGATGCGCATTGCGCT
>CM054159.1:2313410-2318410 GCA_028751875.1 Rapana venosa | reverse complement strand
AACCAACCAAAAAAAACACCAAACCAAACAAAATGAAAACCTGGGAGAAAGACAGTCAAAACTTTCTGCCAGACAGACATACAGACAAACAGACAGACACACAAACAAAAACAACAAACTGTCGAACAAGCAACCCCCCCCCCCCCCCCCCCCCCCCCGCTAGACAGACAGACAGACAGACAGAGGCAAAGGGACAATGGGGGAAGTTCTCACAGCTGGTTATCCAGCCTCCCTGGCCCTGACCCACAGACCTCCTCAATCAGCCATTTCCTGTGTCAGCCTGGAAATCCTGTGATCTGATTGGACAAGCAGATCAGGAAGTGACGGCGTGGCGTGCAGAACAGGAAATCGAAGTGCATTTGAGTCATGATGGCAACCCCAGATGACTCTGTCTGTGTCTGTGGACACGCATATTGATTACCAGAGAGATCATCCTTTTAGGAAACTTGCTGTTTGGTTTTTCAGCACATGCATTATTTATCTCATTCGTAACCTTGATTTGTTGTGTAGTTGTGTTTTGTTTTGAAGAATGGCTCCTGACACACTGAAGCAAACGAGTTAAGAAACGAAGAGTAATGACAAAATAGATAACAAGAAAAAATATCCTATAGCTCAAGTATTGAAAAATCACAATCAGAAATGCAGTCCAGTATTCTGTCTGTCTGTCTGTCTGTCTGTCTGTCTGTCTGTCTGCCTCCTGCTCTGCTCTCGCTCCTCTCTCCTTTCTGTGTTGCGGAATTGTTTGTTGGACAGGTGGGGGGCGGGGTGGAGGATGAGTGTTTGTTGATGGGTTTTTGTTTGTTTAGGGTTTTTGTTTGTTTTTGGTTTTTTGAATGTTGTTTTTTTGGTTTGGATGTTGTTGTGTTTTGTTTTGTTTTTTTTGACGAGCAACGAGTTGAAAAATAAGCCCAAATGAGCTTATCACATTTATCTCAATTAAAAATCGAGTTCGAACTTCTCTTCTTCTTCTGTTCTTCTTCTTCTGTCTTCTCTCTTCTCTTCTTCTTCTCTCTCTCTCTCTCCTCTCTCTCTCTCTCTCTCTCTCTGTCCCCATCTTCCTGTTTCTGTATGTCTCTGTCTTTACCTTTGTTGTCTGTCTGCATCTGTATGTCAACATGTCTTGTTTGTCAGACTCTCTCTGTCTCTGTCTGTCTGTCTCCTTCCTTCTCTCTCTGTCTCTCTCATATATGACCATTCATTTGATCGAAGATAAAGAATTTCTAAAATCACTTGCAAAATTTATCTCCCTTGCTTGGTACAGCAGACAAAAGAAAACTGCAGTGTTCAGTGTTCTCTGTCTCTCTCTCTGTCTGTCTGTGTCTCTCTCTGTTCTCTCTCTCTGTCTCTCTCTCTCTGTCTCTGTCTCTGTCTGTCTGTCTGTCTCTCTCTTTCTCTCTCCTCCAGGCAAGATACAGAGTTATATATAATTATAGCTGACAGATCAGCTTCACTGACTTGACACTGTTGACAACCCAAATTGCCTTTGAATGGGGTCACTGTGTGAGTGGGCATATACCTCGCGTCTTTGCAGAGAGAGAGAGAAAGAGAGAGAGAGAGAGAGAGAGAGAGAGAGAGAGAGAGAGAGAGAGAGAGAGAGGAGAGAGAAGAGAGAGAGAGAGAAGATGACAAAGAAAGAGAAAGATTCACAAGCAGAAGACACCAGCACAGAAAAAAAAAGCCATGATCCTGCTGTCTCTGCAATAGTGGTAGACAAACTACATATGAAAATAAAGAGTAAAATACAAGAATGTATGTGCACGACAAACATGTTGGGCAATAAGTGTCTAACTGCGAGCTATAGGTGTTTAAAAGCTTGATAACAAACCCACTTATAATTGAAAGAGAGAAAGAGAAGCAAAGGGAAAGAAGAAAGAGTTAAGCAAGGCGTGGTATGAAGTAAAGATGTAGAAGTGTATTGGTGGTGTGGTATGAAGTAAAGATGTAGAAGTGTATTGATGGTGTGGTATGAAGTAAAGATGTAGAAGTGTATTGGTGGTGTGGTATGAAGTAAGATGTTGTAGTGTATTGATGTGTGTATGAAGTAAAGATGTTGTAGTGTATTGATGGTGTGTATGAGTAAATATGTAGAAGTGTATTATGGTGTGGTATGAAGTAAAGATGTAGAAGTGTATAGCAGTTTGTTATAAAGTAAAGATGTAGAAGTGTATTAATGGTGAAGAATAAAGTGAAGTGTAGAAGTGTATAGCAGTGTGGTATGAAGTAAAGATGTTGAAGTGTATTGATGGTGTGGTATGAAGTAAAGATGTACAAGTGTATTGATGGTGTGGTATGAAGTAAAGATGCAGAAGTGTAAAACAGACAAAAATAAAACAAAAAAGCAGCACCACCCAGCTATTCTTATAAGCATTGAAACATAAGGAAAATTCCAACAAAACCAAACACTTTACTCTGAGGCATATGAAGATCATGAAACAATACTCTCTCTGTGAGGAGATATGGATTCATGATCAATCAGAGATGCAAAACAAAAAGAAAAAACCCAAACAAAAAATCCCACAGTGCCTGCATAAAAACGATAAGCAAAGAATTAACACAACGGAAGAATAACGAAATGCAATATGACATGTTTGGGGATAGATCTATGTCATGTTAAAAAACACTCAAACCATCCCATTAAGATCAGTTATAAACTATAATTTACTGACGTTGAGATTTCAAGCAGAAAATAGCGATCAGCACATTTATCCATAGACAGAGGTCAAAGGTGAACAACACGGTCTTCGCCCAAATTGAGGCATCCCCCATTTTGAGCAAAGTTCACAGCTGGTTATCCAGTCTCCTGGGCCCCCAACGACAGAACTCCTCACGATGCCGTTTCCTGTGCCAGCTTGGTAATCCAGCGTTCTGATTGGAAAACCAAACAGGAAGTGGGGAGCGCGCAGAACAGGAAATGGAAAGGCATTTGATTCAGGGCAGAGGGATGGGATGTCTCGCTGAACATGGATATTGATTGACAGGGGGGTTGCTTTGTGGGACTACTTTTTTTTAAAGTAAAGGATATAAACTATTAATGGAAATGGCATTAGAATCTTGTGCTAAGAGCATATGCGGTGACATTTTAATGCTGATTGATCAGATACATCTTGTTCCTTTACACAAGAGAAAATGAGTTACCCATTAGGAAAAATGCATACAAAATAAATAATATAAAAACGAGATAGATTCAAACAAATTGTAAAAAAACGAAATAAAATACCAAAGTGTATACATCATGTACATAGTTATGTCTGATTGTGTATCTACTTGTGAGTCTGTCTGTCTGTCTGTCTGTTTGTCTCTCTTTCTCTCTCTCTCTCTCTCTCTCTCTCTCTCTCTCTCTCTCTCTCTCTCTCTCTCTCGTTTTCTTTATTTTTTATCTCTGGCCCTCTCTCATTTCAGTCTGTCTCTGTCTCTGTTCTCTCTCTGTTTGTCTGTCTGCCACACCCTCTCTCTCCTTTCTCCACTCTCACTATCTCACTCCATCTTTCTATTTCTCTTCTTCTACTCCTTCTTCTCTTAATTCTTCTTCTTCTTCTTTTTCTTCTTCTTCTTCTTCTTCTTCTTCTTCTTCTTCTTCTTCTTCTTCTTCTTCTTCTTCTTCTTCTTCTTCTTCTTCTTTTTGTTCTTGTTCTTCTTGTTCTTCTTCTTCTTCCTCTTGTTCTTCTTCCTCCTCCTCTTCTTCTTCTTCTTCTTCTTCTTCTTCTTCTTCTTCTTCTTTTTGTTCTTGTTCTTTTTGTTCTTGTTCTTGTTCTTCTTGTTGTTCTTGTTCTTCTTCCTCTTGTTCTTCTTCTTCTTCTTCTTCTTCTTCTTCTTCTTCTCCTTCTCCTTCTTCTTCTTCTTCTTCTTCTTCTTCTTCTTCTTCTTCTTCTTCTTCTTCTTCTTCTTCTTCTTCTTCCTCTTGTTCTTCTTCCTCTTCTTCTTCTTCTTCTTCTTCTTCTTCTTCTTCTTCTTCTTCTTCTTCTCTTCTTCTTCTTCTGCTGCTGCTGCTGCTGCTCCTCCTCCTCCTCTCTCTCTCTCCCACACCCTCTCTCCCCCTGAATCTCTCTATACTTTCTCTGGCCTTTTCTTTATGTCAGTGTGTCTCTGTGTTTTTGTCTGTTACCTTTTCTTTCTTTCCCTGCTCCTACCTCTCTGTCTCTCTCTGTCTCTCTGTCCCTATGTCTCTCTGTCTCTATATCTCTGTCTCTTTCTGTCCCCCTGTCTCTGTCTCTGTTTCTCTCTCTCTCTCTCTGTCTCTCTCTCTCCCTCTTTTACAAAAAACCCAAAGCGATGGCTGGCGGATCCAGATCACTGACTTGACAGTGTTGACAATACAGATTGCCTTTGAATGAGTTACTGTGTGAGGGGGCATATACTTCACGTCTTTTGGAGTGTGTGTGTGTGTGAGAGAGAGAGAGAGAGAGAGAGAGAGAGAGAGAGAGAGAGAGAGAGAGAGAGAGAGGGAGAGCGAGAGCGAGAGAGAGAGAGATGATGATGATGATGATGATGATGTAGACAGCTGCACAAACAAAAACCCGAATATAAAAAGGAGAAAAGAGAAAAGAACAAATAAAAAGGAGTAAAAATTTTTAAAAACCCGGAAAAAACCCGAAAGAAAGAAAAAAAAGTAGGAAAAAAGAAAGACAGATTAATAAAAAATGACACTCAAGAAGAAGTAAAAAGAGGAGGTGAAGAATCGCGAAGAAGAAGAATTGCACAGAAGAATGCAAAGAAGAACGAAAAGAAGAACACAAAGAAGAAGAACGAAAAGAGGAATGCAAAGAAGAAGAACACAAATAAGAATGCCAAGAAGAAGAATGCAAAGAAGAATGCAAGGAAGAAGAAAATGAATTTAAGAAGAAGAAGGAGAATGCACAGAAGACGATAACAGCAAAGAAGAAGAAGAAGAAGAAGAAGAGACGACGACGACGAGAGACGACGACGACGACGGAAGAAGAAAGAAGAAGAAGAGAAGATGATGAATGCAAAGAGGAAGAAGAAGAAGAAGAAGAAGAAGAAGA
>CM054159.1:2295910-2308410 GCA_028751875.1 Rapana venosa | reverse complement strand
CCAAACAACATTCTCCTTGCTGTATTCAAAACTTATATCGCATAATATTCTTCTACTACATTTTTAAAGAGATTGGAACGAATAGTAAAGATTAATTAGCTGAATTTCATAAAATATTTTAAAGAAAATAGAAACAACATCGCACAATAATGATACGACTCAGAATTTTCGCTACATGTGTTTTATAAAAGAGCAAGACATACACTTTTTTCTCCATGCTTTGTCGTGCTAGAGACATGATAATTATGATTATTGACCCAGTGTCTGGAGCAAGATGATACTGACATGTACACATACAGGCTTTGTCAGCCACACCCAGCTGGCATGAATTAGTGGGGTATTGTCTTTCAAATGTCTCCACAAATCTGCACCCTCTTATCTCTGTAACTGTCTTCACCTGTACACTCCATCCCGTTCCCTTCGTTCAGCCATAGATACTTTGTGCTTTCGGACACCCAGATTCAATCAAACCACTTTTGGCCATCGCTTTTTCTCTGTTTCTGGTTCATCCACCTGGAATGACCTCCCTCTTTCACTTTGACAAAAGCCTTCATTTGATACCTTCAAATCCAGCGTCAATTCCTACCTGAGGCTTTTCCCTCATATCTGTCCCTGCTTTTCAACAGCATCCTTCATCTCCTAAGTGTGGTCGCGGGTGTGTGTGTGTGTGTGTGTGTGTGTGTGTGCGTGCGTGTGTGTGCGTGCGTCCGTGCGTACTTGCGTGCATGCACATGGATTTGAAATCTGTTGTTCATTATGCTCAAGGAGAGATGCATGGGTGTAAATGATTTGAGTGTAAGCACTTCGATTTGTTTGTTTTTACAAGATTCAGCATGGGCAGACAACATCACTGAATGGACAGGGAAGAGCTTCTCCACAACTCAGGCACTTGCACACAACCGCTGCAAATGGAGCCAACTGGTGCAACGTTCATCAATGCAGTGCCCCTACGACCCGGAGGGCGTTATGGGAGCAGATGAGATGAGATGAGGCAAGATTCAGCACTATATAAATTCCATATATTATAATATTAATTATTATTATTATTATTATTATTATTTTTGCAGATGCTAGTATTCAACAAGGCGTTTTCACACATAACCTTGCAATGCATATAACCTTGCAATGCATATACCCTTGCAATGCATATAACATACACGGTTTGAACAAGTAGTCTAAGATTTTGGTGTGAGGCAGTTGGGTGAAAGTTTTTGGTTGTTGTTGTTATTGTAATTTTCAATATTGATGTGAGTTTGTTATTATTCTGATCTTTGATATTGTTTTGTTCTTGTGATTATTAGGATTAAACAAAAACAAACTTGTTTGTTGCTGCTGCTGTTTTATTTTGTTATTGTTGCTGGTGCTTTTAACATTGCTGTTGTTGTTGGTGCTGCTGTTGTTGTCCTTGTTATTATTGTTGTTGTTGTTGGTGGTGGTGGTATTATTATTATTCTCCCACTGCATATCTTCTTTCATTGATCTCAATAGAAAACAATTTTGGAGGACAGTTTGATTGTCTTTTTTAATTTTACTTTAATTATTTTCATTTTTTTCTCTTTAATTTCTAGGATAATGGAATAAGCACTCATGTGCTTTTTATTTTTGTATCTAGTCCCGTGTGTGTGTGTGTGTGTGTGTGTGTGTGTGTGTGTGTGTGTGTGTGTGTGTGTGTGTGTGTGTGTGTGTGTGTGTGTGGTGTGTGTGTATTTAGGCAATATTTTTTGTGATTCTTCTTATTAATATGGTTTCTTTTCAATGAAGTATCAGGATGTATATGGATTTGTTTTGCCATTGGTTGTTTTCGTTGCTGCTTTTGTTGATTTTGTTGTCATTGTTGTTCATCCGTTTCTTCTTCTTCTTCCTCTTTTTGTCCTCTTCTGTTATCTTTGTTGTTGATCTGTACAGCTCTCACGAGTGCTTATTCCACTATCCTCGAAATAAACGAATAAATAAATAAAAGAATAAATAAATAAAAGAAAATTGTTTTTAGAAGCAAAAACCAAAACAGCATTTTTTATATTAATTCATTGAGTGATACCACCTTCTCTTTCTGTCTATCTGTCTGTATGCCTGTCTGTTTGCTTGTCTGTGTGTGTCTCTCTCTGTATCTCTCTGTCTGTCTTTCTGTCTGTCTCTCTGTCTCTGTCTCTCTCTATCTGTCTCTGTCTCTCTGTCTGTCTCTCTGTCTCTATCTGTGTATCTCTCTGTCTTTCTCTGTCTCTCTCTTTCTTTGTCTCTCTCTGTCTTTCTCTGTCTCTGTCTCTGTCTGTCACTATCTGTCTCTCTAGTTTCTCTGTCTCTCCCTGTCTCTCTGTCTGTCTGTCTCTGTCTCTCTCTCTCCTAAATCAACCCCCCCCCTCCCCTTCTCGCATTTCTTCCTCTTCTTTTCTATTCATCGCGTCTATCTTTCGCTACACCCAATCTGCTTGTGGCACACTGTCCTCCCTCCCTCCCTCTGTCTGTCTTCCTCCACTCTGTGTGTCTGTCTGTCTGTCTGTCAGCTGTAAAAGCCGGCCCCCCATACTGCAGACACTATGAGATTGTAGTCATTGCACGTAGTGTAGCAGACGATGATGGAGTGACTGGATGGTGTTCTGTTGTTGTTGATGATCGAGGGTGCTCCACATCTCTGGGTCATCTTTGGGGCATCGTCTCTGGCGTTGTAGTAGTAGTAGTAGAAGTAGCAGCAGCTGCTTTTATGTGTGTGTGACTAATAGAAAGAATGCATTAATGAAAATCACAAATATTGTCGTCTGTTTTTGTTGTTGTTGTTGCTTAGGACTGTTTTCGGATTTCTCATTTTTGAGGATATTTGTATGTCTGCCAATCTGTGTGTGTGTGTTGTGTGTGTGTGTGTGTGTGTGTGTGTGTGTGATGTTGTGTGTGTGTGTGTGTGTGTGTGTGCGTGTGGTGTGTGTGTGTGTGTGCGTGCGTGCGTGTGTGTATGTGTAAGTGGTGTGTGTGATGTGTGTGTTTACTATTTATTATTTTTTCTAAAATTTTATTTTATTCTTTTATATCGAAGATAATTGAATAGGCATTTGTGTGCTTTTTTTTTTACATCCAGTCCCCAGTTAAGTGTGTGTGTGTTTTGTGTGTGTGTGCGTGTGTGTGTGTGTGTGTGTGTGTGTGTGTGTGTGTGCACGTGTGTGTGTGTGTTTTCTGTTTATTTGCTTTTTCCACTAACTTTTCTTTCCTGTTAGATTATTTTTCCAACAGCAAGCATGGCAAAACACCGTATGAATGGTTTAAGAGAATATATTTTTAACTTGTGCTACTGAAAAAAATTATAAACTAATCATTTATTAAAGAAAAGTCTCTCTTTTAAAAAACACAGTAAGATATTTTAAGGGGGGGGGGGGGAGTACCCTGGCAACAGAAAAAGGACAATCAGAATCATCTAAAATTGAAAACAACAACAACAATAACAAAAACCAACAACGAAAAACCAGACAACTGCAGCATAGAAATTAGACGAGGACAAGTGGTGGGTTGTGAGACACAGTGTAAACTCGTTCTGCAGGACCACAGGGGTATAAAGCTAGGGAGTATGCAAAAACAGCAATAGCAGCCACAAAGATATTGATGCAAACGAATCATCAAACAATGCCGATTGTCTGATTTTAAAGAGCCGAGGGGTGGGGGGGGGGATGGACTCAACAGTATGAACACTGAATAATGAGTAAGCTCGGGGGCGGGAGGAGGGGGGGGGGATGGCAGAGCAGGTGATTGACCAGCTGGGCTTTTCACATATGGAGATAGTATAACAAGAGTGACTGATGCCCTCAATGGGTAGATGTTCACGGTAATGCTCATCTAACATGGTATAGGATCTTCTTGTTGTTGGTGTTGTTGATGATGATGATATTAAAGGTAACGGGTCCCATAAACTATAAGGTCATAGGGTAGCAAGGCGTCAGATACCTCACTTCTCTAGGGGCCAGCATATTGGGGAAAGCATCCACCTCTTCTCCCTGGCTGCTTTACCTTCCCTGACCCTAAAGAGGGCAGGTACCTATTTTCAGCTGGTTGAGCTGGGGGGACTGTACTGAAGCCAAGGCGCGCTAACGGTCACCCATCCTAGTGGTAACCACGCTCGACGATGCTTAACTTGGCTGGGGAAAGCCAGTGCTCTGACCACTGAGCTATACTGTCCCTGATGATGGCATTAGAATCAACAATATAATCTGGCTGACGAATGACGTGGATTCTGAGGTGAATTGTGAAGCTGCTCAAAAGACAGCTTACGGTTTATGCCAGAACTTCAGATTCAGCAGCCTTCTCACCCATTGAAAGCAAAATGATGCTTGAAGCTGTTTTGAGGTGAATGAGATAAGGAATACAGGCAATCACTGGTAAAGAGCAATCAGGGTTTCCTAGTAAAAGAAGTACTATTCAAAACAAATTTCAGCTTCTGAGTTCTGTGTGGATGATACACTTTGGCCAGTGAGGTATTTACAAAGTATGTACTGAAGACATTGTGTGACAAATTGTGGCACAATGAGCCGTGGGTCACAATGATGAATGTAATATGAGAGAAATGCTGATGAACTCCATGAAAGAGTAAAATACATCTAGAAGTGACGTGGTAGCTGTGTAAAGTGCCTGTGGATATTTGCTGTTGTTTTAAACGATTTCTCTACTTAGATTTTCAGAATGGATTGCAACAATATATGTTTTAATTGTTTTATATTTATAATAGCCTTAAAATAGGAAAGGGATAGCTCAGTGGTCGGAACACTCGCTTTCCCCAAGCTAAAATTAAGCAGCATGGAGCGTGGTTACCAAGTGGATGGGTGACCGTTTGCGCGCCTTGGCTTCAGTACAGTCCCCCAGTTCACCTAGCTGTAAATGGGTACCTGCCCTCTTTAAGGTCAGGGAAGGTAAAGCAGCGAGGGAGAGGAGATGGGCACCACCCTCGATATGCTGGCCCCTGGAAAAAGCTGAGGTCACTGACACCTTGCTCCCCTACGACCACATAGGTTATGTGAAAACCTTTGCCGTTTTCTTTTTACCTTTTAATAGCTATAAAAGCATCATGAGAAACAAGCTCACATTACTGTTATCGATATTTATATTGTTCTGCTAACACGTTCATAACAATGCAAATGAAGCAATCGAAGCTTTGCAATGCCCATTACGCTGTAGTGGACTATGCTGAATATGCTGAAATAGAAATTAATGTTCACATTTGTGGATGCATGCAGCAGGTGTTTGATTAGGCATTCGTTTATGCAAACTGTAAAACGGCAATGGTGATGAAGATGACAACACCAATTGATTTTAGCTGTTACTTGCGTGCATTCTTTATGCTTGTATTTGTTTCTTCGGCATGGGATAGCTCAGTGGTCAGAGCACTCGCATTCCCTAAGCCAATGTAAAGCAGCGACGAGCGGGGTTACCAAGTGGATGAGTTGCAGGCCTTGGCTTTAGTACAGTCCCCCAGTTCACCCAGCTATAAAAGGGTACCTACCCTCTTTAGGTTCAGGGAAGATAAAACAGCGAGGGAGAGGAGACGGGTGCCGCCCTCAATATGCTGGCCCTTGGAGAAGCTGAGGTCTCTTATGTCTCGCTTTCCTTACGACCACATAGGTTATGGGACACTTTTACCTTTACTTGTTTCTTCCTTGCAAGTCTACCTTTGTCTTTGTTTGTTTCTTATCACCTGCTTGGCTTTCATATGTTTATCTTCCATACACGCTGAGATGTTGTGATCATTCTAGCTCAGAGGTAGGAAGCTACTGGCTTGATTTTGTTTTAGCCCTTTACACAAATCGTGAAACCTTTGGACATTGAGGTGACAAGTTCTTTGCTGATGACTGCAGAAACACTTACGCAGCGTTTCTTAGTACTATGTGTACTAACTTTCCTCTTTCCACTGCTCTTGGCATTGTCATATAACGGTGAGAGTACTTTCAGATATAGACACGGAAATAAGATAGTTCTGCAAGAAAACGTTTTGATATTATAGTCATGTTCTTCAATAACAAAACTTAAGTTTCATGGTGTTTGTGACATCTGTGTTGATTTTTGGGAAAATGAATCACCTGCTGGACTAAGCAATATTTTTAAAGACAGCTCCTTGGTGTCTGTGCTGGTTGTTGTTGCATACAGCCATTTTCTATGTGTTGGATTCTTACTGTAATCCAATACTTTCATTACTGTTTGATAACTTTTATAGCAGACGGAGTAGAGATAAGTAAAAGTTAGATTACCTTCATTGCTCCTGATATTCCTTACATTGTGTCTTCGTCGTCGTCCAGCTCTCAGACAGCAACCATTTTATGAGCGAAAATGTATTGCGCTGCCGTTGAGCGCCTGACAAGTCAGACCCAGCACATCCAATTTCGGCGTGCCATTCGAAGCATGTTGATGTTAGATACTTCTTTTCCGTAAATATTCTTTACCCTTTCAAACGATGAATTAGCTGTAAATCACTTTCCGTGGTTCTCTTTTGATACTTTCCAGAATTTGACCTTTCTAAAGTTCCATCATAATCTGTGGCTTCGGCAACAGTTTTCAACACTGTCTGGTGTTTAGTGAGCTTACTTGTGCGCGCGTGTGTGTGTATGTGTGTGTGTGTGCTTGCGTGTCAGTGTGTGTGTGTGCGTGCGTACGTACGTGTGTGTATGTGTTTGTGTGTAAGTTGTGTGTGTGTGTGCGTGCGTACGAGCGTGTGCGTATGTGTGCGTGCGTACGTACGTGTGTGTGTGTTTGTATGTAAGTGTGTGTATGTGTGCGTGCGTGCGCGTGTGTGTGTGTGTGTGTGCGTGTGTGTGTATAGTGTGTGTGTGCGTGCGTGCGTGCGTGTGTGTGTGTGCGTGCGTGCGTGTGTGTGTATGTGTGTGTTTGTGTGTAAGTGTGTGTATGTGTGCGTGCGTGCGTGCGTGTGCGTGTGTGCGTGTGCGTGCGTGCGTGCGTGTGTGTGAGATTTAACTCTCTTGTCTTTTCTGACCATAACTGCTGTTACTTTTTCCTGTACTGTTGTTACGTGTATTCTTCTCTCTGCAGCTTTAGGTTCTCTCGAACTTACAGTAAACTACTTGGTTTTCTTTTTAATGACACTTTCTAAAACGAACTACTTGGTTTCTTCGGGGTTTTGTTTTTTTGTGAACAGGTTGTTTTGACGGTGTCACACCCAACAGCAAAACTTTATGTAGAGTCTATGATACATATATCAGTAGTAAACAGAGTTTTGAAAAAAAAACCAACCCTTTGTGTACAACGCTCAGTACTCGCTACATATTTCCTAAAAATGTCAGTGTAAATGATGCTTTTCACATGTACAACAAAAAGTTCTGGTGCAACGTTGCGTAGACATTCGGTATTCATCCTGTCTTGGTAAAAGTAAAGGTAAAGGTGTCCCGTAATCTATGTGGTCGTAGGGGAGTGAAGCATCACCGACCTCAGCATCTCAAGGGGCCAGCATAGAGAGTGGACTGACCTTGAGTGGAAGGAATTGGTACGGGAAGCAGAGGACAGCGGGGAGTGGAGGAAGCTGGTTGTAAAATCTTCATTAGAGCCCCCACGGGTCCAAGGGACTACGGGATAGGTGAGGTGAGAGAGATAATAGTCCCCTAAGTTCTGTGTAACCAAACTCAACTCACCGGTCACTTTGCGCACAGACTTCTCAACTGTTATACCTACCGGGACAGCTCAGTGGTCGGAGCACTCGCTTTCCCCAGCTAAGGTTAAGCAGCATCGAGCGTGATTAATAATAATAATAATAATAATAATAAATGGAATTTATATAGCGCTATATCTTGCAGAGACAAATCAAAGCGCTTGCACTCAGCTCATTCTTACACATTCATACAACCAGTAACAAGTAATAGTTCCATCAAGTCCAAATGTGCACACACACACACACACACACCACACACACACACACCACACACACACAACACACACACACACACACACACACACACACACACACACACACACACGCACACACACACAGAGGTCACACACCCTGGCAGGGCAATAGAATCTTGGCTGTTGAAGGCAGGGAAAAAATATGAGATGACGCAGGAGAGGAAAATCTTAGGTTTGAAATAAATATGTCTTGAGACTGGATTTAAAAGTGTCATAAGAAGGCTTTTGGCGGAGAGAGAGAAGGAGATCATTCCACATCAATGGACCAGAAATTGAGAAAGAGCGACGGCCGATGGTGGATTGGTTGAATCTAGGTATTCGTAAGGTCAAGGTATCTGCAGCAGAGCGAAGAGAACGAGAAGGAGTGTACAAGTGAAGACATTCACTGAGGTAGGCGGGTGCCGTTTTGTGGAGATTACCACTTGGATGGGTGACCGTTTGCGCGCTTTGGCTTCAGTACAGTCCCCCAGTTCACATAGCTGTAAATGGGTTCCTACCTCTTTAGGGTCAGGGAAGCAAGGGAGAGGAGATGGGCGCCGCCCTCAATATGCTGGCCCCTGGAGAAGTGAGGTCTCTGACGCCTCGCTCCCTAGGACCTTTTAGGTTATGGGACACCTTTACCTTTTTAATTCACCAGGCACAGCAGAGATTCAAACCCACGACATCATGGACCCATGAAAGCCGAACGGTCTTAACCGCTAGGCCATAGCACACATCAAAAGACTGTTTCTGGCAACATTCCACTGTGTGCCTTCCACATTTCCACAACAGTCAGTCAACGTTCCTTTGTACTTGATTTTTTTGTTTTTGGTGCCACAAACTTCTAAGACAGTTTTTGAGTTGTCAAGTCTGTTAAGCATCAACACTTTTTGACGCTCGTTGTCTGCCATACATATAACTGACATCAAACAGCAGTATTCCTGACGACGTTCCAATCGTGTTCTCTCCCCAATGTCCCCAACAGGAGGTGACGTCACGACTCCTCAGTCCTCTTTGGGCTTGACCAGCTTCTAAGGGTTGCTGATGCTGATGCTTTTAGGGGTTCCTTTTTTTTTTTACTGGTTTGTCCACTGTCCACTGATCCGCTCTGCTTCTCTGGCCAGAGCAGGATGTGGTCTGTCTGGTGACTGCGGTGGAAACCGTTTCAAGTCTGGCTGTTGTTCGTTGACAAGGGGCTTGTGTACCCACAGGTTCGGACGTGAGTTTCCTTTCCTTTTTGTCGTGAATCGTGTTGGGGGTAAGCTTCGGGTCTAGACTTAACATGTGTGTGTGTGTGTGTTTGTTGGTTGTACTTTTTTAGTTCTTTTTTGTGTGTTCTTTGAGTGTGTGTGTATGTGTTTGTGTGTGTGTGTGTGTGTGGTGTGTTGTGTGTGTGTGTGTGATGTGTATGTGTGTGTGTGTGTGTGTGGTGTGTGTGTGTGTGTATGTTGTGTGTTGTGTGTGTGTGTGTTTCTGTCTTTGTCTTTCTGTCTCTCCTTTTCTGTTTCTTTCTGTCTGTGTCTGTCATTGTCTCTGTCTGTCCTGTCTGTCTTGTCTGTCTTGTCTGCCTGCCTGCCTGTCTGTCTGTCTGTCTGTCTGTCTGTCTGCTCTCTCTCTCTCTCTCTCTCTCTCTCTCTCTCTCTCTCTCTCTCTCTCTCTCTTTCTTTCGTTCTTCTTTCGTTTTTCTCATCTCTATATTTTTCTCTCTCTTGGCTGTTTCTTTTCTTTCTTTTTTGTCTTTGGTGTGTCTCTCTCTGTCTCTGTCTTTCTGTCTCTCCGTTTCTGTTTCTTTCTGTCTTTGTCTGTCATTGTTTCTGTCTGTCTGTCTGTCTGCCTGTCTGTCTTCCTGTCTTTCTGTCTGTCTGCCTGCCTGTCTGTCTGTCTGTCTGCCTGCCTGACTGTCTGCCTGTCTGTCTCTCCCCTATTCTCTTTCACTGTCTGTTCCTGCATCTATTAATCAGCCTTACCAATCTGTCCCCCTTTTTTTCCATTCTGTTATCCCCTCAAGTCCACTCGACTACAAATGAATTGGTACGCTGGCCATCCCTCGTGGGAAAGCCGGGGTTGGGGGTCTTTCAGTATAACTAACATTCTCCACCTTCTGCAAATTATTGGATTTTCCTCTTTTCTATCCCTCTCTTTGTTTCTGCTTTGTTCTTTTCCTTCCTTTCACCTTTTGCTTGTCCTTTTTTCTGCCTTATTGATCCATTCTCCTGGTTTTTGTTTTATTCTTTTTACCCAGAAAGACTTAACAGGTAACAATTATCTCCCATGCCGAAGTCGGAAGCGCTGGGCCTGACTTGTCAGGCGCTTAATGGCAGCCCAACGCATTTTCGCTTGCATGACATACAAGAATAGTTGTTGTTTGAGCGTTTGACGAAGAAGAATTAGGCTGATTATGTATATTAACTTTTTCCTTTGGCAGCAATTACCTAATCATAGGCGAGGGGCAATCATACTCATTGTAGATAAACACTCCTTAAATTTTAATCGATTTTAAATGAAAACAACAAATCACACACAAAACAACAAACGCACGCACGCACACACACACACACACACACACACACACACCACACACACACAACCACACACACACACACACACACACACACACACACACACACACACAACACAACACACACACACACACACACACACACATCAAATGCTTAAAAGAGCGGTAATTTAGACTTAATATTTTATATTCGTTTATTCTTTCTCTTTGTAGTATGCAAGCAAACAAAATGTTATTGCTCATCTACATTTCCCCTGCCACCCCCTCCCCTAAAAAAAGAAATTAACAATAAAAATATAAACGAGTGCACAAGCAAGCAAACAAATAGTACATCTATCTTTAAAAACCGCAACCCTGGCAATGCTATTCTTATTAAATAATAATAAAAAAAAAAAAAACAAAAAAAAAAACATAACGTATGGAATTTATATAGCGCTGAATCTTGTAAAGTAACAAATCAAAGCGCTCAGATGACACTTTTTTATGCGTGTGTATGCGGTTTTGTAAATTTTGTCATCTGTTCCCACCGGCACACAATGGCCTACTCTTTCGAACAGCGGGACAGGATTTAACGTGTGCGCAAGATGTTCTGCATGCGTTCGAACACGGGGCCTCGGTTTATAGTCTCATCCGAAGGACTTTAAACGAAAATCATTCTTTGTGTGTTGCACAGGCGAACATGAAGTGCCCCAGCATAATTATCTGTCATCAGCTAGTCAGTTTTCTAACTATTACATTGCATGCAGAGAGTCTCCAGTTTTTACCCCCAAATTTCGTGTATGGTGGAAATTATGCCTATATTTGTCAGAATTTTATCGAATCATTTCCTACCACATATAATTGTCGTGCCCTTATTATCTTCCAAAATTCCTCTAGTGCATTTTGACAAAAGAACCGCTCTCTAAAATAAGGTACACCGGATCAGCAAGGGTATAACATCGGTGGCAACACAAGAACACACCATAACAACCATAAAAATCTATTGCTACCATCATCTGACCATGAAGATGAAGAAGTACTTCTCATCAAGGGGGGATTTTAACGCCAAAGAGGTCCTGACTCTTACAACCAAGGGGGCCGGAAAGTTGGTCTTTTGGAAGGGGGAACCAACGACAGGGGACTGTTGCGGGGATTTGCTGCACCACAGACTTACCTTGCAATCCCCTCATCCCCAAGCAGTCAAGGGGACAACCGGCATGCCCCAAACGGAAAGACCCAAAACCAAATAGTTTTATTTTAACCCCCGGCGTTTCAAATCCGCATCAACAGAGCCAGAACAAAAAAATCCCCTGGAGCTGACATAGGCACGCCCGACCTTGTGCTGCTGGTATTCAAAATGAAGCTGAAGAAAACAAACACCCTGCAAACCACGTATCAAATTTGACGGGGGACAAACTGAAAGATCCAGATGTCGAGGAGGTTTTTCCAAAGCTAAGCTTGGCGGACGTTTTGCGGCATTAACCCTCCTGGACAATGACATCAATGACCTCACCAACAACTTCAATGAGGCAGTCCGAGAAACAGCAGAGGAGGTACTCGGTCGTCAGAGGAATAAACACCAGCCATGGACTACCAATGACATCTTGGACCTCTGCGTACAAGAAGAGCACTGAAACCAACCAGGTCTTCCAACCCTAAAGAATACCGGGAGGCCAACAATCTCGTGAAGAAGTCAATGTTAAAGGCCAGAGAGAAGTGGATCAGTGATCAATGTGATGAGATCGAAAAAAACATGAAAGTGGGCAACAGTAAAAAGGCATACGACACCCTGAAGAAACTCACAAAACCACTTCAAACCAAATCATCAGTCATTGAAGACAGCTCCGGAAACCTCCTCACAGAAAGCTCAGCTGCATTGAACAGGTGGTCTGAATATTGTCAAGAACTGTACAACTACCCAATACAACCTGACAAGAGCATAATAGAAGAGAAAGCAGCAACATCAAGAGCACCCTCGCCATACTATACTGAGGGAAGAAGTGGAAGAAGCCATCCGCAGCTTACCAGTAGGAAAGTCCCCAGGAGCAGACAATATACCAGCAGAGCTGCTCAAGCATGGTGGCGAAACAGTCATCACATATGTTACAGCTATCTGTCAGAAGATTTGGGAGACAAAACAGTGGCC
>CM054159.1:2288410-2290910 GCA_028751875.1 Rapana venosa | reverse complement strand
TTGTGTGTATTTGTGTGTGTGTGTGTGTGTGTGTGTGTGTGTGTGTGAGCGCGCGCGCGTGTGTGCTTGCGTGCGTGCGTGCGTGCGTGTATGTGTGTGTGTGTGTTTGTCTCTGTCTCTAACTCTCTCAAATTCATTTAACGTCTTTTCACAGTTGTGATATTAGACGGGGGGGAGGGGGGGGGGGGGGGCAGCAGGGGGAGGAGGGTGTATGAGTGTCAAGGGAGGAGGGTGTAGTTGGTACTGTACAGGAGAAGGAATTTCAGGGGATCAATGCATGCGAAATGATAAACAAAATTGAAAAATAAAAAAAAGTATAGAAAAACAACCACCAAAATTATAGAAAAAAACAAAAACAACACCGTTACATTACTAACCTATTGAACTACAATAATCAACAGGAAAATGCAATTCTCTAACTCTCTCTGTCTCTCTGTGTGTCTGTCTCTGTCTCTCTCGGGGATAGGGTGTTGGGGGTGGGGGTGGAGGGTGTATGTGGTTGAGAGAGAATGAGAGAGAGAGGTTGGTATGTGCTGTGTAAATAATGTATTATTGAGTCATTCTTTCATATCAAATAATATCATAGCCTCGCATCATAACGCGATTGTGATAATGTTTATCATGATCCTTATAATTTGCTATTATGTACCACAAAGCTATCATATAGAATCTAGAATAAATAAGTTTTTATCGGTTTCTCGTGTGAAAATGATGTGCGTAGTTTATCCTGCTCTGCATTACTTACCACACTACACTACACTACACTACACTACACTACACTACACTACTGCACTACACTACACTACACTATACTACCACTACACTACACTACACTACTGCACTGCACTGCACTGTACACTACACTACACTGCACTAACTACAGCACTGCACTGCACTGACTACACTACACTACACTACACTGCTCACTCACTCACTAACACTACACTGCACTAGCACTGCACACACTACACACATACATACACTACACTACACTACACATACCCCTACACTACACAACATTAACTACACTACACTACACTGCACTGCACTGCTCTACAACTACACTGCACTACACTACACATACACTACCACTACATCACTACACTACACTGTACTGCACTGCACTGCACTACACTACACTACACTATACTACACTGCACTGCACTGCACTACACTACACTGACACTACACTGCACTGCACTGCACTCTACTACGACTACACTACACTACACACTACACTACACTACACTACACTGCACTGCACTGCTCTACATACACTGCACTACACAACTTACACTACTACACTACATCTACACTCACTGCACTACACTGCACTACACTACACTACACTCCACTCCACTACACACTGCTCTGCACTGCACTGCACTGCACTGCACTGCACTACACTACACTACACACACTAACTACACTACACTACACTACACTGCACTGCACTGCACTACACTACACTACACTGCACTACACTACACTCACTACACTACACACTACACTACACTACACTACACTACACTGCACTGCACTGCACTGTACTACACTGCACTGCACTGCACTACACTACACTTACACTACACTACACTGCACTGCACTGTACTGCACTACACTACACTACACTGTACTACATTACACTTACTATACTACACTATACTACCTACACTACACTACACTATATCACTTCACTACACTACACTACACTATACTACACTGTACACTATACTACACTTCACTACACTACACTACACTAACTACACTGCCACTACATACCTACACTACACTGCACTGCACTGCACTAACTACACTACACTCACTGCACTACACTGCACTACACTACACTACACTGACGCACTACACTACACTGCACTGTCTGCACTACACTACATACACTTCACTACATCTACACTCACTAACTTCACTACACTATGCACTACACTACATAACTGCACTTGACACTAACTGACTGCACTCACTACACTACACTACACTTCACTGCACTACACTACACTCACTGCACTGCACTGCACTACAGTACACTACACTGCACTGCACTGCACTACATTACACTACACTACACTACACTACTCTACACTTCACTGCAATTACACTACACTACAATACATTACACTTTACTACACTTACAATATACTGTACTCTACAATACTATTCTATACTATTACTACCCTATACTAGATACATACCATGCCAGACAACGTTAGCCCGTCATATATGATAAGATTGAAAACTATTATATGGATGTAAGTTTTAGTGTTATCTTTACAAGCCATATTTGACAATATAGTATGACTTAAACATCAATTGCTAAGATAGTTGGTGGGATGGAGGGTGGAGAGGGGGGGAGGGTAAATAAACCATCTTAACAAAATCTAGTCTATAGAAAAATGGAAAAACATCAAAAGTACATAACAAATAAGCTAAGATAAAATGAAAGTAAAATGGAATAAAAACAAACTAAACAGCCTCAAAA
>CM054159.1:2278410-2283410 GCA_028751875.1 Rapana venosa | reverse complement strand
CTGAAAGAAGATCAGGACAAGGGTGGCAAACATGATCTGCCAGTTATCTGAAAGAAGAAGCTTCATCAACCAGAACTACAACACTGCCTGCTGATGAGGCCTTGACCTTGACCAAAGTGACAGTCATTTTTTGTGTGTACAATTCCGATCAAAGACTGACAATAACGTGTCTCTTACTCAACCTTCGGATGAGACTATAAACCGAGGTCCCGTGTGCGGACGGATGCATAACATCTTGCGCACACGTTAAATCCTGTTCCGCTTTTCGAAAGAGTAGGCCATTGTGTGCCGATGGGAACAGATGACAACATTTACAAAACCGCATACAAACGGGGACTATTTGTAAAAAAAGCACATGAGTGCATATTCCATTATCCTCGATATAAAAAAAGTCATCTGAGCGCTTTGATTTGTTGCTTTACAAGATTCAGCGCTATATAAATTCCATACATTATTATCATTATTATTATTAACATGGTCCAGGGTAAGAGATGTACGCCATGGGTAACGAATTGTAAAAATTAGATTCAAGGTTCTCATCTCTTTTTAAAAAAAGAAAAGAAAACGCGTTTTCGTAACCTGGGAAGGATACGTTAAGCGGAATGGCTGGCATCCTGAGCATGGCCTGGTTTTCATAAGCCATGAAGAATGAAAAGATATCTATCTATCTATCTATCTATCTATCTATCTATCTATCTATCTATCTATCTATCTATCTATCTATCTATCTACCTACCTATCCATCCATCCATCCATCCATCCATCCATCCACCCACCCACCCACCCACCCACCTACCCACCTATCTATCTATCTATCTATCTATCTATCTATCTATCTATCTATCTATCTATCTATCTATCTATCTATCTATCTCTCTGTTTGTGTCTCTATCTATCTATGTGTTATGTATATATATAAATATATATATATATATATATATATATATATATATATATATATATAATACCGTATATATTATAAAAGGTAAAGGTGTCCCATAAACCTTAAGGTCGTAGTGGAGCGAGCAGCAGAGACCTCAGCTTCTCTAGGGCCAGCATATTGAGGGCAGCGCCCAGCTTCTCTCCCTCGCTGCTTTACCTTCCCTGACCCTAAAGAGGCAGGTACCCATTTACAGCTGAGTGAACTGGGGGGACTGTACTGAAGCCAAGGCGCACAAAGGGTCACCCATCCAAGTAGTAACTACGGTCGATGATGCTTAACTTGACTGGGGGAAAGCGAGTGTCTATCTATCTATCTATCTATCTATCTATCTATCTATCTATCTCTCTCTCTCTCTCTCTCTCTCTCTCTCTCTCTCTCTAATATATATATATATATATATATATATATATATATATATATATATATATATATATATATAAGGCTATAAACAATATGGAATGGAATGGAAAATAGTGTACCTCATAGATCTTTGCCTCATACGTTTTATTCAATTAGTACGTCACCCCTCAACCCCACCCCCACTCCTGCCTGCTGTCGATCTATTTTCACCATCCTTACCCAACCATCCATCACAGTCAAATTAGAATTGAATAATTCACAATTACATTTAGTTAACATTTGTGACAAAGGAATCAGCCAACTTAGTCCACTAAAGTTAACACTCGGGAAGAGACGTAGCAAGAAGCGATTCCCATTCCTCTCGTCGTTACAGTGGGAAATGGAGCACAACGTTTATTTCGAAATGAATCTTTTCTTTACATAATTCTTCATTGTCAATGTTGTAATGTTCATTAGTACAGCGTTTGAGTGAAGAATACAAAACAGAATGTTGTACATATTCTTGTTGTTGCTGTTGTTGTTGTTGTTGTGTTGTTGTTGCAGTTGTTGTTGAGTATTCTCCAGTTTGATACCTTGGGGGGTCACTCAAAATTTGCACAATTGTCTCACTCACCACACTGGATAATAGCAGGGTGACCGTTAAGGACACAGTGGCTGGGAAGCTTGTGTCTATGGCCATTTTCAAGTACGTCAGAATTTGACAGACCCTATAGCTGAGTGGTTAAGATATTTTGACTTCAACCACACAGGTCCATGAAATCGTGGGTTCGAATCTCGGCGGCGTCTGGTGAATCGAGGGTAGGGATATTTTTTTAACGATCTCCCAGGTCCTCTTCAAGCGCAGACCTGCAAGTGCCTTCATTCCCTTCGTGTATATGCATAGGCAGAAGATAAAACATGCACGTTAAAGATCCAGTTATCATTGTTAGTATTAGCTGGAATTCGGAAACGCAAACATACCCAGCATACATCCCTGAAGTCGGAATGCCGCTACCTTCATGGTAGGCAAAAAACAAAAACAAACCTGTCGTAAACGCAAAAAAAATCTCACAGCTTGGTGAACATCAGAGCTCTAACCGAGGAAAAGGAGAGAAAACAATGTCACTTACATAGGCAGCCATACTCTGACTTCAGAGGTCGTTTTTTTGCACCTTTAAAAGCAGGACACAATAAGGTTGCTATGTTAAATGTTTGTCATGGATACAAGTTATTTCATACATAACATTAAAATGTCAAAGCATAACGACACTTTTAATGCAGACACTTGGCACTTTGCTGCCATTATTAACTGACACAGGTTTTGGCGAGGGCCATATGTGAACAAAACATTAATTATTATTTCCTCTGTTAAGCTGAGGATTTCATTTTGTATTATGTGCGTTACAATAGAACCGTTTATTCGGCATCAGGCAGGCTTCTTACTTATGTGTGTGTGTGTGTGTGTGTGTGTGTGTGTGTGTGTGTGTGTGTGTGTGTGTGTGTGTGTATTGTGTGTGTTGTGTATGTGTGTGTATTGTGTGTGTATGTTGTTTGTGTGTGTATGTGTGTTGTGTGTGTGTGTGATGTGTGTGTGTGTGTGTGTGGTGTGATGTGTGTGTGGTGTGTGTGTGTGTGTGTGTGTGTGTTGTGTGTGTGTGTGTGTGTGTTGTGTGTGTGGGTGGTGTTTTGTGGTTGTGTGTGGGTGTGGTGGTGTGTGTGTGGTGTGTGTGTGTTTGTGTGATGTGTGTGTGGTGTGTGTGGTGTGTGTGTGTGTGTTGTGTGTGTGTGGTGGTGTGTGTGTGGTGTGGTTGGTGTGTGTGTGTGTGTTTGTTTGTGTGTGTGTGTGTGTGTGTGTGTGTGTGTGTGTGGTGTGTTGTGTGGTGGTGTTGTTGTGTTGTGTGTGGTTTTGTGTTGTGTGTGTGTGTGTGTGTGTGTGTTGTGTGTGTGTGTGTGTTGTGTGTGTGGTGTGGTGTGTGTGTGTGTGTGTGTGTTGTGTGTGTGGTGTGTGTGTTGTGTGTGTGTGTGTGTGTGTGTGGTGTGTGTGGTGTGTGGTGTGTGTGTGTGTGTTGTGTGTGTGTGTGTGTGTTGTGTGTGTGGTGTGTGTGTGTGTGTGGTTGTGTGTGTTGTGTGTGTGTGTCTGTGTTGTGTGTGTTGGTGTGTGTGTGTTTGTGGTGTTGTGGTGTGGTGTGTGTGGGTGTTGTGTTTGATGTGTGGTTGTGTGTGTGTTTTGTGGTCGTGTGTCGTGTGATGTGTGTGTGTGTGTGGTGGTGTGTGTTTTGTGTGTGTTCTGAGTTGTGTGTGATCGTTTTGTTTGGTTTTAGTCGTGTGTCGTGCATGATGTCGATGTATCTGTCTGTTGTTTTACGAAGCAGTGTTAATTAAGTAATAAAAAGGTTAGCACATGTGGGGAAATCGCATTATTTTTGCCAGTGACCTTTGAAAAGAATCGTGACTAGGACAATCATTGTCTTGGCTTCTGTCTTTGTTTTTTAGTTTAGAATTTCTTTCTTAAAGCTGTGTGAATACTTGGCTGTTGGGTGGGTGGTTGTTTTTTCGTTATTGCCAGTTACCTTTATTACAAGAAGAACTTATAGTGAAACTTACAAAAAAAATCTCTTTCCGGCTTTCCCCCTTGTTCCAAAAAAAGACACTTTCTGTGTGTCTGTGTGTCTGAATGTCTGAATCTATCTATCTATCTATCTATCTATCTATCTATCTATCTATCTATCTATCTATCTATCTATCTATCTATCTATCTATCTATCTATCTATCTATATGTCTGTCTGTCTCTGTCTCTCTGTCTCTGTCTCTCTCTCTCTCTTCATTATCCTCGAAATAAAAGAATTTGTCATTGTCATTGTCATTGTCATTGTCTATCTGTCTGTCTGTCTGTCTGTCTGTCTCTGTCTCTGTCTTTCTATCTTTCTCCTCTCTCTCTCTCTCTCTCTCTCTCTCTCTCTCCTCTCTCTCCTCTCTCCTCTCCTCTCCTCTCCCTAAGCTCCCTACTCCCCTTACTCCCCCCGCTCACTTTTCACCGGCAGTAACGCGCTGCTATATTAAATTTTCCCTCTTCTTCTACTTTTCTTTCAAATGTCTAAAGTTATTCTGGGTAGGAAGAAAAAAAAGAGAAAGAAAGGAAAGAGGTCAGCCAAAAAAGGAGAAAGAGCTCGGAAGGTAAGTCAACACACCTTCACACATAAGTGTTAAGAGGATTACAAATTGAAGATGGTGATTCCTGTATATTGTCTTCTTGTATTCTTATATTATGGTATATTATGGTATATTATATTATATTATAGTATAGTATAGTATAGTATAGTATAGTATATAATAGTATAGTATAGTATAGTATAATATGCTGTATTGTATTATAGTATAGTTTAATTATTATATTATATTATATATATTATACTATATCATATTGTGTTATGTTATATTGTATTACATTATATTATTATGTTACGTTGCACCACACCAAACCACATCAAATCACATCACATCACATCATATGTACTAGTATACTATATTATGTTATGTTATGTTATATCATGGTATACTATGTTATGTAATATAATATAAAATAATATAACATAATATTATATAATATTATGTATATATATATATATATATATATATATATTATATATATATATATATACATATATATATATATATATATATTCACTGTCTTGGTGTCATGTTTTATGAAGCTACAAA
>CM054159.1:2263410-2273410 GCA_028751875.1 Rapana venosa | reverse complement strand
GGCAACATCTTCCATGACAAAACTCACCACCATATGGAAAAGTAAAGAGATCAGTTTCCCAATCAAACTAAAGCTCTATAAAGCCCTAATTCAGACTATCCTGCTGTACGCAAGTGAAACCTGGACATTGACTGCAGAAACAGCAAAGCGAATCCAGTCATTTGAAACAAAATGCCATAGAAAACTGCTGGGCATATCCTGGAGAGAACGAAAGACCAATTTGAATTTGTCAAGAGTCAAATAACACGGCTGGCAGGTCCACAGAACCCCTTCTCACCATCGTCAAGAAGAAAAAGCTGACATGGTTCGGCCACGTCACCCGCCACAACACTGCCAGAAACAGTACTGCAGGGAACACTCGAAGGTGGCAGAAAGAGGGGAAGACAGAACAAGTCATGGATGGACAACATCAGAGAATGGACCAGGATGAATGACTCGGCACTACTGCACAGAGCCGAGGACCGAGATGGATGGAGGAGGCTTACCACGGCATCGTCTTTCGTGTCTCCTCCACGACCGCCAAGGTCACGGGACTGATGATGATGATGATATATATCGGTGATGGTGGTGTTAGTGTTGGTTGTGGTGGTGGTGGGTTGTTATATCACTGTGATAATAATGCACACTGAACGTTTTGGGTATGTATAGTTTTGTGATGGTGTTGATGGTGTCGGTGATGGTGGTGGTGGTGTTGGTGATGGTGGTGGTGTGATGTTATATCACTGGGATAATAATGTACACTGAACGTTTTTGGGATGTATAGTTTTGTTGATGTTGTTGTTGTTGTTGCTGTTGTTGTTATTGTTGTTGGTGTTGGTTGTAGTGGTGGTTTGTGTGTATGTTGTGCTGTGTTGTGGTGTGGTGTAATGTGTGCGTGGTGTGTGTGTGCTGTGTGTTGTCGTTGTTGTTGGTGGTGGTGGTGGTGGTGGTGGTGGTGGCGTGTGTGTGTTTTGGTGTGTTGTGGTATGGTGTAGTGTGTGCATGGTGTGAGCGTGCTGTGTGATGTTGTTGTTGTTGTGGTAGTGGCGGTAGTGGCCCCCTAGAGAAGCTGAGGTTTCTGATGCCTAGCTCCCCAACAGCCGCATAGGTTATAGGACATCGTAATACCTTTTACCTAAGCATTTCTACCAAGAACTTACAAGACCACAATCAGAAACATAGTTCTAGCAATAAACAACATAAGAGAAATGTACTTCTCTGAAAGAGAGTACCTTAAAATCCATAATAATCATAATAAAGAAATAAGTGGACTGCAGAACAGCAATCTAAAAAAAATGTACACAGAAATAAAGAATTGCTGAAAATCACCCACGCGCGTGCCCACTCCACACAACACCACACACACACACACACACACACACACACACACACACACACACACACACACACACACACACACACACACCACACACACACACACACGCACACACACACACACACACACATATATATATATAGATATATACATATATATATGTATATATATATATATATATATATAATGAAATATATAATAAATACATATATGTGTGTGTATATGTATGAATGTATGCATGTATATGTATGTATGTATGCATGTATGTATGTATGCATGTATGTATATATCTGTCTATCTGTCTGTCTGTATGTCTGTCTATCTATCGCATCGATTGATAGATAGATATAGATATGATAATATAAACATATAACCTTATATAATATATGAGTTCTGTGCTAGAACTTCCCTCTTGTCTACATCCCTTTCTTATTATCGATCGGTGGTCTAGAGGTAACGCACCTGTCTAGAAAGCAAAAAGTCCGGGTCGAAAGAATGCGGTGGTTCGTATCCGGTTTGGACCAGAAACTTTTCCCCCATCCATTAGATCAGGAGTGGTGGTCTGGGCGCTAGTCTTTCGGATGAGACGATAAACCGAGGTCCCGTGTGTTACACATAATTATTTAGCGCACGTAAAAGAACCCAAGACAACAAGAGAGTTATCCCTGGCAAAATTATGTAGAAAAAAGCCACTCTGATAGGGAAAAAAATACTGTTGCAGACAGGAAAACAGAAAAAAGGGGGTGGCGCTGCTCTTGTGGCGACGTGCTCTCCCCGGGGAGAACAGCCCGAATTTCACGCAGGGAGATCTGCGTGACTTAAAGTGGTATAAATAAATAAATAAATACATCCCTTTCTTATTTCTGCCCCTCTCCTTTTCTTCCTGTCACCTCCTTCTCGTCGATTTCCTCCATTCCTGGTCCATTCTCCTGCCTTTTTTCCCAGAAAAAACATAAAAGACAACAATCCTCTCCCACGTTGAAATCGGATGCACTGGGCCTGACTTGTCAAGCGCTTAACGGCAACACAACGCACTTTCGCTCATATGGCAGACAACAATAATTGATATGTGAGCGTTCGACGAGGACGAAGAAGAAAAATGCAAAGAAATAGAAGAAGAAGAAGAAGATGGTGATGATGATGATGATAATGAAGAAGAAGAAGAAGAAGAAGAAGAGGGTGATGATGAAGATGATGATGATGAAGAAGAAGAAAATGATTATGATTAAGACGGTGATAAAGAAGAAGAAGATGATGATGATGAAGATGAGGATGAAGATGATGATGAATAAGAGGAAGATGATGATGAAGATGATGATGAACAAAAAGAATAAGATGAAGATGAAGATAAAAATGATGATGATGATGATGATGAAGATTATGAAGATGAAAGATGACGACGACGACGAAGATGATGATGATGAAGATGATGATGAAGAAGAAGATGAAGAAGAAGAAGGTGATGATGATGAAGATGTGATGAAGGAAAAGAAGAAGATGATGATGAGAATGAGATGAGAAGAAGAAGAAGAAGAAGAAGAAGAAGAAGAAGAAGAAGAGAAGAAGAAGAAGAAGAAGAAGAAGAAGAAGAAGAAGAAGAGAAGAAGAAGAAGAAAAGAAGAAGATTATGATGATGATGAAAAAGAAGAAGAAGGAGATGATGATGGAGAAGAAGATAATAATTAAGATGATGATGATGAAGAAGAAGATGATGATGAAGAAGCTGATGATGAAGAAGAAGATGATGAAGAAGAAGAATAAGAATAAGAATAAGATGGTGATGATGATGAAGAAGAAGGAGAAGAAGAAGCAGATGATGATGGTGAAGAAGATGATGAAGAAGAAGAAGATGAAGAAGAAGAAAAAGAAGAAGATGATGATGAAGATAATGAAGAAGAAGAAGGAGAAGAAAATAATGATGAAGACGATGAAGAAGAACAAGAAAAAAGATGATGGCGATAAAGATGATGATAATGATATTGATGATGATGAAGAAGAAGATGATGAAGAAGAAGAAGAAAAAAGATGATGGCGATGAAGATGATGATGATGATGATGAAGAAGAAGATGAAGAAGAAGAAGAAGATAATGATGAAGATGAAAAAGAACAATAAGAAGAAAACAACACGTGAATACTCTACAGTAGGACATAAAATCAAATCAGAAATACAATAAAACCAGACAAAAATAGGCAAATAAATCACATATGGAGAAAATCAACGCACATTAAACAAAACAAAACAAAAACAAAATAAAAGAGAACACATATCAAATCAAATCAAATCTATGAAGACCCAACTAAAACCGTATATTTTTAGTCAATAACTATGACACGTACCTTCATAGACTTTGATAGTCATAACAAACAACAACAATAAACAGCAAAAACAATAACGACAACAACACAGCAACACAGCAACACAACAGCAACAACAACAACAACAACACACAACAACAACAACAACAACAACAACAGTATTATCAACAGCAACACATCAACACAACAATATTGACGACGACAACAACAACAACAAGCAACAAGAACACAACAACAACGTACACAACCACCACCACACGACCACCACCACCACCCACACCACACCCCACACCACCACCACCACCACCACACCACCAACCAACCCCACCACCCACCAACAACAACAACACAACACAACACCACCACCCACCCCATCACCACCACCACCACCACCCCACCACCACCACCACCACCACCAACAACAACAACAACAACAACAACGACACCACCACCATCACCACCACCACCACCAACATGGATTGTTTTTTTTCTGTTTTAATTAATTGGACACGAACTCGTGCCAGGTTAAAGACGCTTATGCTCACTGCTATCGCTGCCTTTCTGTTACTATAGAAACTGCAGTAGTTTCACTTCAGTCCACATCGATGCTGCATCTGCACTCTCGCTCTTATGGTTTGCTCACGTAACCTACTTTCTTTCTAAAAAGAAACAGAAGGAAAGAAAAATCCCAAAACAAAACAACAAAAAACAAAAGGATGTCGAAGTTGAGAGAAGCGTCTTTGAGTGAATGAAATTGTTTGTTTTTCTCTCTCTCTTCTCTTCTTTCCTCTCTTCTCCTCTTTTCTTCTCTCTCTCTCCTCTTTTTCTCCTCTCTCTCTCTCTCTCTCTCTCTCCTCTCTCTCTCTCTCTCCTTCTCTCTCTCCTCTCCTCTCTCTCTCCTCTCTCTCTCTCTCTCTCTCTCCCCTCTCTCTCTCTCTCCTCTCCTCTCTCTCTCTCTCTCCTCTCTCTCTCTCTCTCTCTCCTCTCTCTCTCTCTCTTCTCTCTCTCTCTCTCTCTCTCTCTCTCTCCACACAATGAGGAACACATCTGGTGAATGTCAGACCTTGCCTTGCCTTGCCTTGCCTT
Organism: Rapana venosa; assembly: GCA_028751875.1. Lineage (NCBI taxonomy): Eukaryota > Metazoa > Mollusca > Gastropoda > Neogastropoda > Muricidae > Rapana > Rapana venosa. Next base: position 2,268,692 of record CM054159.1, on the reverse strand, counting down.
GCTTTTTGTAGATGTGGGGGGAAAAATGTATTAGCGGTTTTGTTTTGGTTTGTTTCGTTTATTCTTGCTTTTTCGATGCATGCTTGAAACTGTTGTCTTCTTATTTTGTTTTGTTTGTTTGTTTTTGTTGTTGTGTTGTTGGTGGTGTTATCGTTGTTGTTCTTCTTCTTTTTTATTTTTTTTTTATTGTTGCTGCTTCTGCTGTTGTGGGGTTGTTGTTCTTGATGCTGTCGTCGTCGTGTCGTCGTTGTTGTTATTGTTGTTGTTCATCTTGTTGTTTTTTGCATTCTTCTTCTTCTTTGCATTCTTCTTCTTTGCATTCTTCTTCTTATTTGCTCTTCTTTGCATTCTTCTTCTTCTTCTTTGCATTCTTCTTTTGTACATTCTTCTTCTTCTTTACGTTCTTCTTCTTTGCGTCTCCTTCTTTGCATTCTTCTGTTTCTTCTTTGCATTCTTCTTCTTTGCATTCTTCTCCTTTGCATTCTTCTTCTTTGCATTCTTCTCCTTTGCATTCTTCTTGCATTCTTCTTCTTTGCATTCTTCTTCTTTGCATTCTTCTTCTTTGCATTCTTCTTGCATTCTGCATTTTCTCCTTTGCATTTCTTTTTCTTTGCATTCTTCTTCTTCTTCTTTGCATTCTTCTTCTTTGCATTCTTCTTCTTTGCATTCTTCTTCTTCTTCTTTGCATTCTTCTTCTTTGCATTCTTCTTCTTCTTTGCGTTCTTCTTCTTTGCGTTCTCCTTCTTTGCATTCTTCTGCCTTTGCATTCTCTTCTTTGCATTCTTCTTCTTTGCATTCTTCTCCTTCGCATTCCTCTTCTTCTTTTCATTCTTTTTCTTTGCATTCTTTTTCTTTGCATTCTTCTTGTCTTTGCATTCTTCTTTGCATTTTCTTGCATTCTTATTTTTCTTTACATTTTTTCTGTGCATCTTCTTTTTCTTTGTATTCTTCTTCATTGCATTATTCTGTTTCTTCTTTGTATTCTTCTGTTTCTTCTTTGTTTTCTTCTGTTTATTATTTGCATTCTTCTTCTTTGCATTATTCGTCTTGTTTGCATTCTTCTTCTTCTGTGCATTCTTCTGTTTCTTCTGTGCATTTTTCTTTTGTACATTCTTCTTCTTCTTTGCATTTTTCTTCTCCTTTGCATTTTTCTTCTTTGCATTCTCTCCTTTGCATTCCTCTTCTTCTTTGCACTATTCTGTTTCTTCTGTGCATTCTTTTGTTTCTTATTTGCATTCTTCTGTTTCTTCTTTGCATTCTTCTTCTTCTTTGCATTCTTCTTCTTCTTTGCATTCTTCTTCTTTGCATTTTCTTCTTTCATTCTTCTTGTTTGCATGCTTCTTCTTTGCATTCTTCTTTGCATTTTTCTTTGTATTATTTTTCTTCTTTGCAATCTTCTGTTTCTTCTTTGCATTATTCTTCTTCTTTGCGTTCTTCTTCTTTGCATTATTCTTCTTTTTTGCGTTCTTCTGTTTCTTCTTTGCGTTCTTGTTCTTCTTCTTTTTGTATTCTCCTGTTTTTTCTTTGCACTCTTCTTCTTCTTTGCATTCATCTTTGCATTCTTCTTTGCATTCTTTTCCTTGCGTAAGTGCTTACATTTATTTGCTTCTTGTCATTTTGAACATCCTTTGTTATCTTGAGCAATATTTTCCTTTTTTAGCATTCCATCTTTTGTGGAAGAATAATTATATTTTCCATGTGTTAGTGTGTATGTCTGTCTGTGTGTATGTCTGTGTGTCTGTGTGTCTGTGTGTCTTTCTGTCTATGTGTTTGTCTGCCTGTCTCTCTCTGTACGTGTGTGTGTGTGTGTGAAATTGTGCGTTTGCCTCTCTCTCTCTCTCTTTTCCTCTTTCTTTCTCTCTCTCTCTCTCTCTCTCTCTCTCTCTCTCTCTCTCTCTCTTCCCCCCTCTCTCTCCCCCCTCTCTGTCTCTGTCTGTTTGTATGTCTGTCTGACTGTCTCTCTCTACGTCTTTCTCTCTCTCTCTCTCCTCTCTGTCTTCCTCTCTCCCTCTCCCCCAATCCCCCCCCCCCTCTCTCTCTCTCTCTCCCTCTTCCCCCCTCTCTCTCTTTGTCTCTTTCTGTTTTTCTGTCTGTCTGTCTCCCTCTACGCCCCCCCCCCCCTTCTCTCTCCTCTCCTCTCTCTCTCTCTTTCTTCCCCCTCCCCTCTCTCTCCCCCCTCTCCTCTCCCCTCGCCCTCTCCCCCATCTCTCCCCCTCTCTCTCTTTTTTTCTCTCACATCATCATCATTCCTCTACCTCTCTCAGTCTACTCCTGCCATGACACTTGAACTAAGCGGAGCACACGGAAGAGGACGTGGTCAGAATTCACCTCCCCTAGCTTGCCTTAGGCTCTCACATATGTGCATGATTGTATTCCATCTCACATATGTGGATGATTGTATTCCATCTCACATATGTGGATGATTGTATTCCATCATTCTAAAAAGGCTAGGGTGTTTTTGTGTTTTTTGTTAGGGGTGGGGGTCGGGGGAATGTTTTTTTGTTTTGCTCTTGATCCAGGTTGTTTGAGACAGCATCTGACTATGTTTTTTGTTGTTGTTGTTGTTGGGATAATTATTTTTATTGTATATCGTGATGTGTTGTGTAGTATTGTATGGTTTTTTTAATAATTATTTTGTGTTGTTGTGCTGTGTTTTGGAATGTGTTGTTTCGTGTTGTGTGGTCTTTGTGTTGTGTTGTCTTGCGTGGGGCTTGTTGTGCTGTATTGTTGCATTGTGTTGTGGGTGTGGTGTGTTGTGATGAAAGTGAACTGAATCTGTGTAAAAATAAACCAGCTTAGATAGAATAGATGCAACTGAAAATAATCTAGGCCCTAACACGTAGTAAGCACATCTTAACAAAACAATACAAAACATAAAAAACAAACGACCACACCAAAAAACAAGACAAAAAGCAAACCAACAAACCCGTTCGATACAATGAAACTTTGAATAAAGGATAAAGGTAAAGGTGTCCCATAACCTTTGCGGTGTTTAGGGAGAGTGAAGCATCAGAGACCTCAACTTCTCTAGGGGCCAGCATATTGAGGGTGGCGCCCATCTCCTCTCCCTCGCTGCTTTACCTTCCCTGACCCTAAAGAATCAGGTACCCATTGACAGCTGGGTGAACTGGGGGACTGTACTACTGAAGCCAAGGCGCGCAAACGGTCACCCATCTGAGAGGTAGCCATGCTCAATGCTGCTTAACCTTGACTTGGGGGAGAACGAGTGCTCCAACCACTGAGCTATGCCGACTCCGTTCAAAATTTTCAAAAAAAATCACCACCACCACCTCCAAGAAAGACATTTCAAGACCCATTAGACATTTTTAAAAAGTGGACACCATTTTAAGTCACGGCAGATTTCTCTGCGTGAAGATCGGGCTGCTCTCCTCAGGAAGAGCCCGGTCGCCACAAGAGCAGCGCCACCCATTATTTTTCTTTTTCCTGTCTGCAACTGTAATTTGTTTCCCTATCAGGGTGGCTTTTTTCTACAGAATTTTGCCAGAGACAACTCTCTTGTTGCCGTGGGTTATTTTTCGTGGGCTAAATAATTTTGTGTAACACACGGGACCTCGGTTTATCGTCTCATCCGAAAGACTAGCACCCAGACCATCACTCATGGTCTAATGGACGGGGGTAAAAGCTTTGGGCCCAAACGGGAATCAAACCACGCACACCTCCGACCCGGACTTTTCGCTTTCTAGGCAGGCGCGTTACCTCTAGACCACCGATCCACATACTTCCACAGACTTAAAGAATCAGAAAAAAACACCCACATTGTCATCGACACAGAACAATGCCATTTGTCGACGATTTGCTGACTGCGATCATTCTGTCTGTTACTATGGAAACTACAACTTTGCCAATCCAATCGGCATTGATGTTGCGCTGGTGTTCTATTGTCTTTCAGCAGACACGCTTTCTTTGAGTCTGGAAACAAAAAAAAAGTCTTTCATTCTAAAACAGGTCTCTGCTTGAGAGTTGCAATGCTGTAGCATTCAGGAATGCTCTTTCAGTTACATTTTGACACCTACATGAGCGGGAACAGATGTGTATTCGTGTAAACATGCGCCTAAGCACATGCGTATGTATGTGCACGCAAGCATGCGCGTGGCGCACACACGCACACACACACACACGCACGCGCGCGCGTGCACACAGGCACGCAGGCAGACAGGCAGGCACGCTCCTAAACACACACACACACACACACACACACACGCAGGCACGCAGGCACGCAGGCACGCTTGCAAACACACACACACACACACACACACACACACACACAACACACACACACACACACACACACACACACACACACCACACACACACACACACACGCACGCACCCGCGCGCGCGCTCACACAGGCACGCAGCAGACAGCAGGCACGCTCCCAAACACACACACACACACACACACACACACGCACACACCGCAGGCACGCAGGCACGCTGCAAACACACACACACACACACACACACACACACACACACACACACACACACACACACACACACACACACACGCACACACACACACACACACCGAACAAAATCTTTGCATCTTTATTTAAACATAGCTGCATTTTTTCGGTTTTCACCTTTTTTCATTAAGTATACATATTTCCTCTTCTCTCTCCATTCTTCGCGGAGAGTGGAGGAAGTTGGATGCATAATCTTCAGTGGTGGCCCCACGGTCAACAGGACTACGGGATAGCTGAAGGTGAAGGTGAAGACAAAATACTTTCAAAGAAAAAGTGTATCAAGCGGCATGTTTACATCAACACGATTCTATAACAAAGTAAGCCTACAATATAGGCACGCGACTCCCTAAGAAGCTCAGGACCAAGAAGAAATAGTCATATGTCAAATTGAAAAAAAAGAAAAGCTTAAACTATGATAAAAAAAAGCTTAAACTATGGTTTAAAAAAAAGAATAAACTATGATAAAAGAACAGACTAAAACTATGATAAAAAAGGCTTAGACTATAATAAAAAGTCTTAAACTCTGGTAAAAATGCGTAAACTATGATAACAAAGGCGTAAACTATGGTCAAAAGGGCTTAAACTATGATAAAAGGCTTAAACTATGTTGAAAAAAGCCTTAAACTATGATTAAAGAAAAGGTGTGAACTATGAAAATAATGGCTTAAATTATGATGAAAAAGACTTAAACTATGATAAAGATGTCCAAAACGAAGGTTAAAAAAGGCTTACATTATGATGAAAAAAGGCTTAAAATATAATAACAAAAAATAGCATAAACTATGATTTTAAAAA
>CM054159.1:2248410-2255910 GCA_028751875.1 Rapana venosa | reverse complement strand
CACAAAAACCACTCATTTTCCACTTTTCTATATTCTCTACCGGAGTCTAACACTAATCAATAAATGAACACAGCTTTTCCTCTTTCATTTTAAATGAACCACTCCCAAGAATCCATTAACACTGATGTCAGACTCTCCAGTGTATGAAATATTGATGCCAGAACTGAGAAGAGTGTGTCCTCTGAGTGTCTGGCTTCTGGTGCACCGGTACAGCCTTCAGTCAGTCCATCCTTGAACTGTGGGGTCACGCCATCCAGTGACATCAGTGTTGTGTTCCTGATTCAAAGGAGATCCTTGTGTTAATCTGACGTTCTTCAGAACCAAATACGAACTTGTTGTTGTTGTTGTTGTTGTTCTAGTTCTTGTTGTTCTTGTCCTTATTGTTGTTGTTGTTGGTGTTGGTGTTGGTGTTGTTGTTGTTGTTCTTCTTCTTCTTCTTCTTCTTCTTCTTCTTCTTGTCCTTATTGTTGTTGTTGTTGGTGGTGGTGGTGTGGTGTTGTTGTTGCTGTTGTTGTTGTTGTTGTTGTTGTTGTTCTTCTTCTTCTTCTTCTTCTTCTTTCTTCTTTCTTTCTTTCTTCTTTCTTCTTCTTCTTCTTCTTCTTCTTCTTCTTCTTCTTCTTCTTCTTCTTCTTCTTCTTCTTCTTCTTCTTCTTCTTTTTCGTTGTCGTCGTCGTCGTCGTCGTCGAACATTGATACGGCAACTATTGTTTCCTGTCATTTGAGAAAAAATGCGTTGCGCTGCTGTTAAGCGCCTGACAAGTCAAGCCCAGCGTATTCAGCTTCTGTGTGGGAGAGAATATTATGTTTTTTGTTATTTTTCTGGAACAAAAGGCAGAAGAATGGTTCAAAAAGGCAGACAACTGACAAGAAGGATGTGTCAGGAAGAACAGAAACTAGACAGACACAAGCTTAAGAGATGAAGAGAAATGACCGCATATGTTATGAGAACACCTTTTGCCCTTTTTGAAACATACCGAGAATGCGACGTTTGCAAACCACGTACTTTAGCTTCGCTTTGTGCTTAGCTGCGTTATTTTGCTAATGCAAGAAAAGTAAATCCAAAAGTGTTTGTGGAAAGTTCAAGGGAGTTAAAGCAAATTGCCACGTGTCTGCCTTTTCTCCCCTTGCTGTGTCAGTCTTTTATGTATGCTTTTTAAAAAACAACTAAACCTTAATGTTTTAAAAAAAAAGTTGTATTTATATGGGTTTTTTGTGGGTATAATATCATTGATATCTTAAGTCAGTAAGAATGTGAATATATGTGCATACTTGCGCATGATGACATGGTACTGAAACAGGATTGAAAAATTTTTGGGGGGGTATGTAGCCATGTTGCTCAATGGTTAGCTTGACGACAGACAAATCTATTTATTTATTTATATATTTATTTATTTATTTATTCTTTTATTTCGAGGATAATGGAATAAGGACCCACGTGCACTTTTCATCTAGTCCCCGTGTGTATGCAGTTTTGCCAATTTTGTCATCCTTTCCCACCGACACACAAAGGCCTACTCTTCCGAAAAGCGGAACGGGTTTAAACGTGTGCGCAAGATGTTCTGCGTGCGTTCGCACACGGGACCTCTGTTTATAGTCTCATCCGAAAGACTTGAACGGTTAAGTAGACAGAATGACTGTGTAATAGAACAACAAAGGGACTGAGGGATAGACAGACAGACAGACAGACGGACAGATATATATATATTTTTGTGTGTGTGTTTTATATCGAGGATAATGGAATAAGCACTCATGTGCTTTTTTACATCCAGTCCCCGTGTGTTTGCGGTTTTGTAAATTTTGTCATCCCATCCCACCGGCACACAATGGCCTACTCTTACGAAAAGCGGAACAAGATTTAACGTGTGCGCATTGTGTTCTGCATGCGTTCGAACACGGGGCCTTGGTTTATAGTCTCATCCGAAGGATAGAGAGAGAAACAGAGACAGACAGACAAACAGACAGAGAGGCAAAGAGACACAGAGAGGCACAGAGAGACAGGCAAAGAGACAGTGACAGAGATAAACCCAGGAGAACACAGAGAGAAAGAGAGAGAGATAGATAGATAGAGAGAGAGAGAGAGAGAGAGAGAGAGAGAGAGAGAGAGAGAGAGAGAGAGAGAGAGAGAGAGAGAGAGAGACATACACACACAGACACAGAGAAAAAGACAGACAGACATACAGACAGGCAGACAGACAAAAGATACAAGGACAAGAGAGAGAGAGAGAGAGAGAGAGAGAGAGAGAGAGAGAGAGAGAGAGAGAGAGAGAGAGAGAGAGAGAGAGAGAGAGAGAGAGAGAGATAAAGAGAAAGAGAGGGAGAGAGAGAGGGAGAAAGAGAGGGGGATGGAGAAAGAAAAAAAGAGAGGGAGAGAGAGAGGGAGAGAGAGAGAAAGAGGGAGAGAGAGAGAGAAAGAAAGAAAGAGGGAGAGAGAGAGAGGGAGAGAGAGAGAGAGAGAGAGAGAGAGAGAGAGAGAGAGAGAGAGAGAGAGAGAGTAAAGTAAAACAGAAAGAGACAGAAGTAGGAACATGGAAAACAACAAAGTAGAGGTGAAAAACAGAATCCCCCCCCTCCCCCCCCCCCCCCCCCCGCCGAAGAAACATAAATAAAATGCCAGAATAACTAAAGCACATAAAAAAGAAAGAAAAGTTTAAGGACATTCCTCAACACACCAAGAGGTTCCATTTCTGTTCAAGGGGATATTTTGCCCTGGAGTTAACATCAGTGCAGACTCCACTCTACCCAAAAGTCCTTCGGATGAGACATAAACCGAGGCCCCGTGTGCAAACGCACGCAGAACACTTTGCGTACACGTTAAATCCTGTTCCACTTTTTGTAAGAGTAGGCCATTGTGTGCCGGTGGGAATAGATGACCAAAAAATAATAAAACCGCATACACACGGGGAATGGACATGCTTCCATTATGCTCAATATAAAAGAATAAAATAAAAATAAATAAAATAAATAAACACACACACATCTATCTATCTATCTATCTATCTATCTATCTATCTATCTATCTATCTATCTATCTATCTATCTATCTATCTATCTATCTATCTATCTATCTATCTATATCTGTGTGTGTGTGTGTGTAACACGCACACCCTTCCACCAACTCCCCACCCCCTCCCCCCCACACACACTTACAATCCCACAACAACCACTCATTTTCCACTTTTCTATATTCTCTACCGGAGTCTAACACTAATCAATAAATTAACGCAGCTTTTCCCCTTTCATTTTAAATGAACCACTCCCAAGAATCCATTAACACTGATGTCTGACTCTCCAGTGGATGAAATATTGATGCCAGAACTGAGAAGAGTGTGTCCTCTGAGTGTCTGGCTTCTGGTGCACCGGTACAGCCTTCAGTCAGTCCATCCTTGAACTGTGGGGTCACGCCATCCAGTGACATCAGTGTTGTGTTCCTGATTCAAAGGAACATCCTTGTGTTATTCTGACGTTCTTCAGAACCAAATACGAACTTCTTGTTGTTGTTGTTGTTGTTGTTCTAGTTCTTGTTCTTCTTGTCCTTATTGTTGTTGTTGTTGGTGGTGGTGTTGGTGTTGCTGTTGTTGTTGTTGTTGTTCTAGTTCTTGTTCTTCTTGTCCTTATTGTTGTTGCTGTTGGTGGTGGTGGTGGTGGTGTTGTTGTTGCTGTTGTTGTTGTTGTTCTTGTTCTTCTTCTTCTTCTTCTTCTTCTTTTTCGTCGTCGTCGAACATACATACGGCAACTATTGTTGCCTGTCATATGAGCAAAAATGCGTTGCGCTGCCGTTAAGCGCCTGACAAGTCAGGCCCAGCGTACACAGCTTCTGTGTGGGAGAGAATATTTTGTTTTTTTGTTATTTTTCTGGAACAAAAGGCAGAAGAATGGTTCAAAAAGGCAGACAACTGACAAGAAGGATGTGTCAGGAAGAACACAAACTAGACAGACACTAACTTAAGAGATGAAGAGAAATGACCGCATGTGTTATGAGAACACCTTTTGCCCTTTTTGAAACATACCGAGAATGCGACGTTTGCAAAGCACGTACTTTAGCTTCGCTTTGTGCTTAGCTGCGTTATTTTGCTAATGCAAGAAAAGTAAATCCAAAAGTGTTTGTGGAAAGTTCAAGGGTGTTAAAGCAAATTGCCACGTGTCTGCCTATTCTCCCCTTGCTGTGTCAGTCTTTTATGTATGTTTTTTCTTTAAAAGTAAACATTAATGTTTTTTTTAAAACAAAGTTGTATTTATATGGGTTTTGGGAGGTATAATATCATTGATATCTTAAGTCAGTAAGAATGTGAATATATGTGCATACTTGCGCATGATGACATGGTACTGAAACAGGATTGAAAAATTTTTGGGGGGGTATGTAGCCATGTTGCTCAATGATTAGCTTGACGACAGACAAATCTATTTATTTATTTATTTATTTACTTATATATTTATTTATTTATTCTTTTATTTCGAGGATAATGGAATAAGCACCCACGTGCACTTTTCATCTAGTCCCCGTGTGTATGCAGTTTTGCCAATTTTGTCATCCGTTCCCACCGACACACAAAGGCCTACTCTTCCGAAAAGCGGAACGGGTTTAAACGTGTGCGCAAGATGTTCTGCGTGCGTTCGCACACGGGACCTCTGTTTATAGTCTCATCCGAAAGACTTGAACGGTTAAGTAGACAGAATGACTGTGTAATAGAACAACAAAGGGACTGAGGGATAGACAGACAGACAGACAGATAGATAGAGAGAGAGACAGAGACAGACAGACAAACAGACAGAGAGGCAGAGAGACACAGAGAGGCACAGAGAGAAAGGCAAAGGTACAGTGACAGAGATAGAAACAGAACACAGAGAGAAAGAGAGACAGAGACAGAGACACACACGCAGAGAAAAAGACAGACAGACATACAGACAGGCAGACAGACAAAAGATAAAAGGACAAGAAAGAGAGAAAGAGAGAGAGGGAGGGAGGGAGAAAGAGAGAGAGAGGAGGGAGGGAGAAAGAGAAGAAGAGAGAGAGAGAGAGAGAGAGAGAGGGAGGGAGGGAGAGAGAGAGAGGGAGAAAGAGAAAGAGAGAGAGAGAGAGGAGAAAAAAGAAAGAGAGAGAGAGAGAGAGAGGGAGAGAGGGAGAGAGAGAGAGAGAGAGGGAGAGAAAGAGAGAGAAAGAGGGAGTAAAATAAAACTGAAAGAGACAGAAGTAGGAACATGGAAAACAACAAAGTAGAGGTGAAAAACAGAACCCCCCCCCCCCCCCCCCCCCCGAAAAAACATAAATGAAATGTAAGAATAACTAAAGCCAAAAAGCAACAACAACAAAACAGCTTAAGGACATTCCTCAACACACCAACGGGTTCAATTCCCGCTCAAGGGGATATTTTCCCCTGGAGTTAACATCAGTGCAGACTCCACTCTCCCCAAAAGTCTTTCGGATGAGACTATAAACCGAGGCCCTGTGTGCGAACGTACGCAGAACACCTTGCGCACACGTTAAATCCTGTTCCGCTTTTCGTAAGAATAGGCCATTATGTGCCGGTGGGAACAGATGACAAAATTGACAAAACCGCATACACACGGGGACTGGATGTAAAAAAGCACATAAGTGGTTATTTCATTATCCTCGATATAAAACAATAAATAAATACAAAATAAATAAATAAACATAAAGCATTACGCTTTTCTGTGCATGATAAAACTGTCTCCCGGTTTGTTTGTTTGTTTGGTTTGGTTTATTTTAACCACAGAACAAGAACAGTAAAGGCAAAAATAAAATCACACACACACTAACACACACATAGACACACATACATACGAACACACAAACACACACACACATACACACACACACACACACACACACACACACACACACACACACACACACACACACACACACACACACACACACACACACACACACACAGACAACACATGCACACACACGCATACAAACACACACACACACACACACATCCTTCGGATGAGACTATAAACCGAGACCCCGTGTGCCAACGCATGCAGAACATCTTGCGCATGCGTTAAATTCTGTTCCGCTTTTCTAAAGAGTAGGCCATTGTGTGCCGGTGGGTACAGATGACAAAATGTACAAAACCGTATACACACGGGTACTAGATGTAAAAAGGATATGAGTGCTTATTCCATTATTCTCGATATAAAACAATAAATAACTAAACATAAAGCATTACGCTTTTCTGTGCATGCAAAATTTATCTCCCGGTTTGGTTGTTGTTGTTGTTTTTATTTTAACCACAGATCAAGAACACCAGAAACTAAAGACAAAAAAAAATAACACACACATACACACAGACATACTAACGCACAAATACCACACACACACACACACACACACACACACACACACACACACACACACCACACACACACACACACACACACACACACACACACACACACACGCACACTACACACACACACACACATACACACACACACTCACACACATACACTCACACACATACACAGACAACACACACACAGACAACACTCACACGCACACACACACATACACACACATACCCACCTACCCCCTCCCCACACACACACTCACACACAAACAACAAACACACACTTTTTCTTCCTTGACAGTGAAACAGAACTCCTGGCTTTTACATAAATACTTGATCAGACGTTATTAAGCCGTGTTTGTGTCCAGAAGGACATTTGCAGCTCATTGCAAAAAACAAAAAACAAACCAACAACAACAACAACAAAAAAGCAACTTCTTTCAGGAAAAGCTAGAAGCAGCAGACATCAATAATGCCTGAAGACACAACGGTTGCTCTCTAAGTATAGAAGCGGAGGTGTTGTTAGGATAAAGTGGTCATCTGGAGTAGACACATACACACACACACACAGACATACACGCACGCACGCACACACACACGCGCGTGCGCGCCCACATGCACGCACGCACTAACACACACATACACACACGCACACTACACACACACACACACACACACACACACACACACACACACACACACACACACACACACACACACACACACACACACACACACACACACACACACACACACACACACACAGGCGCGCGCACGCCTTAAAACATGTAATTCTATTTCAGACGAGTATGGCATTGTGTGCCAGTGGGAACGAATGACAAAATTTACAAAACTACATACACACGGGGACTGGATGAAATAAAGCACATGAATACTTATTCCATTATCCTCGAAATAAAAGAATAACATAAAAAAATACACAAAACACACACCCAGACAACAGACACACACAACACATACACACACAGACAACACACAGACAACACATACACAGACACACACAGACACACACAGACACACACAGACACACACAGACACACACAGACACACACACACACACACACACACACACACACACACACACACACACACACACACACACACACACACAATTTTTTTTGTTCCCTGACAGTGAAACGGAACTCCTGGCTTCTACAGAAATACT
>CM054159.1:2230910-2243410 GCA_028751875.1 Rapana venosa | reverse complement strand
AATACACAAAACACACACCCAGACAACAGACACACACAACACATACACACACAGACAACACACAGACAACACATACACATACACACACAGACACACACAGACACACACAGACACACACAGACACACACACACACACACACACACACACACACACACACATCATTTTTTTGTTCCCTGACAGTGAAACGGAACTCCTGGCTTCTACAGAAATACTTGATCAGACATCGTGTTTGTGCCCGGAAAGAAATTTGCAGCTCATTGCAAGAAAACCCCCACCAAACCCAAACAAATGAACAACAACAACAACAACAACAACAAACAACCTTCTTTCAGGAAAAGATAGAAGCAACAGACATCAATAATGCCTGAAGGCACAACGGTTGTTCTCTAAGTATACAAGCGGAGTGTTGTTAGGTTAAAGCGGTCATCTGGAGTACACACTCACACACACACACGCACGCACACACACATACACCCACCCACATCCACGCGTGCGCGTGCACATGTACGCACGCACTAACACACACATACACACACACACACACACACACGCGCGTGCGCGAGTTAAAACCTGTTAGTTTTTCGGACGAGTAGGTCATTGTGTGCCGGTGGGAAGGGATGACAAAATTTACAAAACTGCATACACACGGGGACTGGATGAAAAAACCCACATGAATACTTATTCTTTTATCCTCGAAATAAAAGAATAACATAAACAATTTTAAAAATATACAAAAAACCAACACACACAACACACACACAACACATACACACACATACAAACACACACACAGACAGCACATGCACACACACACATACCCCCACCCATCCCCACCTCCCCCCCCCCCACACACACACACACAAACATCAAACACACACTTTTTGTTCCCTGACAGTGAAGAGGAACTCCTGGCTTTTACATAAATACTTGATCAGACGTTATCAAGCCGTGTTTGTGTCCAGAAGGACATTTGACAGCTCATTGCAAAAAACAAACCAACAACAACAACAACAAAAACAACTTCTTTGAGGAAAAGATAGACGCAGCAGACATCACTAATGCCTGAAGGCACAACGTTTGCTTTCTAAAAATAGAAGTAGAGGTGTTGTTAGGATAAAGTGGTCATCTGGAGCACACACACACATACACACACGCGTGCGCGTGCACATGCACGCACGCACTAACACACACATATACACACACACGCACACTACACTACACACACACACACACACACACACACACAGGCGCGCGCACGCTTTAAAACATGTTATGCTTTTTCAGACGAGTATGTCATTGTGTGCCGGTGGGAATGGATGACAAAATTTACAAAACTGCATACACACGGGGAGTGGATGAAATAAAGCACATGAATACTTATTCCATTATCCTCGAAATAAAAGAATAACATAAATTACAAAAACAAAACACAAAACACACACACAGACACACACAACACATACACACACAGACAACACACAGACAACAGACACACAGAGACAAACACAGACACACACAGACACACAGACACACAGACACACAGACACACACACACACACACACACACACACACACACACACACACACACACACACACACACACACACACACACACACACCATTTTTTTGTTCCCTGACAGTGAAACGGAACTCCTGGCTTCTACAGAAATACTTGATCAGACATCGTGTTTGTGCCCAGAAAGAAATTTGCAGCTCATTGCAAGAAAACCCCCACCAAACCCAGACAAATCAACAACAACAACAACAACAACAAACAACCTTCTTTCAGGAAAAGATAGACGCAGCAGACATCAATAATGCCTGAAGGCACAACGGTTGTTCTCTAATTATACAAGCGGAGGTGTTGTTAGGATAAAATGGTCATCTACAGTACACACACACATAAACTCACACGCACGCACACACACATACACCCACCCACATCCACGCGTGCGCGTGCACATGTACGCACGCACTAACACACATACACACACACACACACACACACACACACACACACACACGCGCGCGCGTGCGCGAGTTAAAACCCGTTACGTTTTTCGGACGAGTAGGTCATTGTGTGCTGGTGGGAAGGGATGACAAAATTTACAAAACTGCATACACACGGGGACTGGATGAAATAAAGCACATGAATACTTATTCTTTTATCCTCGAAATAAAAGAATAACATAAACAATTTTAAATATATACAAAAAACCAACAGACACAACACACACACAACACATACACACACATACAAACACACACACAGACAGCACATGCACACACACACATACCCCCACCCATCCCCACCTCCCCCCCACACACACACACACAAACAACAAACACACACTTTTTGTTCCCTGACAGTGAAGAGGAACTCCTGGCTTTTACATAAATACTTGATCAGACGTTATCAAGCCGTGTTTGTGTCCAGAAGGACATTTGGCAGCTCATTGCAAAAATACCAACCAACAACAACAACAACAAAAACAACTTCTTTGAGGAAAAGATAGACGCAGCAGACATCACTAATGCCTGAAGGCACAACGTTTGCTTTCTAAGTATAGAAGTAGAGGTGTTGTTAGGATAAAGTGGTCATCTGGAGTACACACACACATACACACACGCGTGCGCGTGCACATGCACGCACGCACTAACACACACATATACACACACACGCACACTACACTACACACACACACACACACACACACACACAGGCGCGCGCACGCCTTAAAACATGTTATGCTTTTTCAGACGAGTATGTCATTGTGTGCCGGTGGGAATGGATGACAAAATTTACAAAACTGCATACACACGGGGAGTGGATGAAATAAAGCGCATGAATACTTATTCCATTATCCTCGAAATAAAAGAATAACATAAATTACAAAAACAAAACACAAAACACACACACAGACACACACAACACATACACACACAGACAAAACACAGACAACAGACACACAGAGACACACAGAGACACACACAGACACACAGACACACACACACACACACACCATTTTATTGTTCCCTGACAGTGAAACGGAACTCCTGGCTTCTACAGAAATACTTGATCAGACATCGTGTTTGTGCCCAGAAAGAAATGTGCAGCTCATTGCAAGAAAACCCCCACCAAACCCAAACAAATCAACAACAACAACAAACAACCTTCTTTCAGGAAAAGATAGAAGCAGCAGACATCAAAAATGCCTGAAGACACAACGTTTGCTCTCTAAGTATAGAAGGGGAGGTGTTGTTAGGATAAAGTGGTCATCTGGAGTACACACACACATACACACACGCGTGCGCGTGCACATGCACGCACGCACTAACACACACATATACACACACACGCACACTACACTACACACACACACACACACACACACACACACACACACACACACACACACACACACACACACACACACACACACACACACACACACACACACACCACACACACACACATGCCCGCCCGCACGCGTTAAAACCCATTACGTTTTTTCGGGCGACTAGGTCATTGTGTGCCGGTAGAAAGGATGACAAAATTTACAAAACTGCATACACACGTGTACTGGATGAAATAAAGCAAATGAATACTTATTCCATTATCCTCGAAATAAAAGAATAACATGAAGAAAACAAACAAACATAAAATACACACACAGACAAAACACACACACAGACAACACATACACACACACACACACAGACAACATACACACAGACACACACACACATACACATACACACACCCCCCCCCCCCACACACACACACAAAACAACAAACACGCACTTTTTGTTCCTTGACAGTGAAACGAAACTCCTGGCTTTTACATAAATACTTGATGAGACGTTATTAAGCCCTGTTTGTGTCCAGAAAGACATTTAGAGCTCATTGCAGAAAAACAAAAAGCAAACCACCACCAACAACAAAAAACCTTCTTTCAGGAAAAGCTAGAAGCAGCAGACATCAATAATGCCTGAAGACACAACGTTTGCTCTCTAAGTATAGAGGCGGAGGTGTTGTTAGGATAAAGTGGTCATCTGGAGTACACACACACACATAAACTCACACATAAACACACAAATAAACACACACACACACACACGCTCGCGCGCGCGCGCACGCGCGCACACACACACACACACACACACACACACACAGAGGCGCGCGCACAACCTTAAAACCTGTTATGCTTTCCGGACGAGTATGTCATTGTGTGCCGGTGGGAATGAATGACAAACTTTACAAAACTGCATACACTAGGAACTGGATGAAATAAAGCACATGAATACTTATTCTATTATCCTTGAAATAAAAGAATAGCATAAACAATTTTTAAAATATACAAAAAACCAACACACACAACACACACAACACATACACAACACACACACACACACACATACCCCCCTACCACCCCCACCCCCCTCCACACACACACAACAAACACACGCTTTTTCTTCCTTGACAGTGAATAGGAACTCCTGGCTTTTACATAAATACTTGATCAGACGTTATCAAGCCGTGTTTGTGTCCAGAAGGACATTTGGCAGCTAATTGCAAAAATACCAACCAACAACAACAACAAAAAACACAACTTCTTTCAGGAAAAGATAGAAGCAGCAGACATCAATAATGCCTGAAGAACCAAAGGTTGCTCTCTAAGTATAGAAGGGGAGGTATTGTTAGGATAAAGTGGTCATTTGGAGTACACACATACACACACACACGAACACATACACACACACACACACACACACACACACACACACACGCATGCACACAAACACACACACACACACACGTGTGCGCGCACATGCACGCACGCAATAACACACACATATACACACACGTACACACACGTACACACACAAACACACACACACACACACACACACACACACACACACACACACACACACACACACACACACACGCACGAACACACACACCAAACATGTTAAGTTCCCTGACAGTGAAACGGAACTCCTGGCTTTTACATAAATACTTGATCAGACGTCCTGTTTGTGCCAGAAGAAAATCTGCAGCTCATTGCAAAAACAAAACAACAACGAACCAAACCAACATCAACAACAACAAACCTTCTTTCAGGAAAAGCTAGAAGCAGCAGACATCAATAATGCCTGAAGACACAACGGTTGCTCTCTAAGTATAGAAGCAGAGGTGTGGTTAGGATAAAGTGGTCATCTGGAGTACACACACATACACACACCATACATACACACACGCACACACACACACTCATACACGCACACAATCACACACACACACGCACACACAAAACGCATGCGCGTGCACATGCACGCACGCACAACACACACACACACACACACACACACACACACACACACACACACACACACACACACACACACACACACACACACACACACACACACACACACACACACACACACACACACACACACACACACACACACACACTCAGAGTACGGGATAGCCTGGTGGTTAGAGTGATGCGCTCGTGATCTACTGACCCGGGTTCGAATCTCGTTCAAGAGGATTTTTCCTCTCGAGTTAACATCAGTGCCGACTCCACTCCCGTCAAAAATCCTTCGGATGAGACAATAATTAAAGCGAGGTCCCGTGTGCGAACGCACGCAGAACATCTTGCACACAGGTTAAAACCTGTTCCGTTTCTCGGAGGAGTAGGCCATTCTGTGCAGGAGGGAAGCGATCACAACGTTGACAAAACTGCATACACACGGAGATTAGATGTAAAAAAGAAAAAAAAGCACTTGAGTGCTTATTCCATTATCCTGTAAATCAAAGAATAACTAAATGAAAATGAATGAATCTTTTATTGATATTTCTATAGATTTGTAATTAATGTAGATTTCTTAACATCCACATGATATGTATGTATATGTAAATCAGACATGTGCGCGCGCACGCACGCATGCATGCACACACGCACACACGCATGCGCGCACACACGCACGCACGCACGCACACACACACACACACACACACACACACAAAGAAAACACACTCTGGGTAGAAACCAGACAATCCAGTGTCGACCGTCGTTCTTTCACTATTTCTGGTCCATCAATATGGAATGACCTCTCTCTCTCTCTCCTTTCGCCAAAATCCTTCACTTTCAAATCCAACCTAGAGAGACACACTTCTTTCCTACCTAGTATCTTCCTCCATCATTGCATTTCCCATCTGTCCCTGCCTTCAGTTAGTTTCCTCCATCTCCATCACTTTGCCTAAGTGTTGTGTGTGTGTGTGTGTGTGTGACTCTGTCTCTCTCTCTCTCTCTCTCTCATCCTCTTCTCTCTCCTCTCTCTCTCTCTCTCTCTCTCTTCTCTCTCTCTCTCTCTCCTCCCTCACCCCCCTTTCTCTCTGTATGTGTGTGTGTGCGCACACACACAAAATCATACACACACAAACAAACAAACTATGACATTCCCAAGTCACAAGCGCAATGTTGTTCTTTTTAGATTTGATGAATGCAAATAATTATGTATTAGGTGTTTGCATTTTAGTAGAGACAGCTGAAGACAAAAAAACCTAACATACTCTGGAAAATCGTTCATCATTCACAAAGGGTTTTTCCCCTACATTTGAGTTACACAAATAATGATGTCCAAGTCGTTGGCATTGGAGCGAAGACTGCTGAGAACAAAAACACTCAATAGACAGAAAAGAAATATCAAACAGGCAAAAAAAAAAAATCGCAACCAGTAAAAGAAACCAGCACACCCCCTAACATAAATCACCCATCCCACTCCTATCCACACATTCCTTCACCTTCACCTTCATCTATCCCGTAGTCTTGTACACCGTTCGGGCATCCACTGAAGATTTTGCGACCAGCTTCCTCCACTCCTCGCGGTTTTCAGCTTGCTGTCAGCAAATCGTT
Source organism: Rapana venosa (assembly GCA_028751875.1). Taxonomy (NCBI): domain Eukaryota; kingdom Metazoa; phylum Mollusca; class Gastropoda; order Neogastropoda; family Muricidae; genus Rapana; species Rapana venosa. The sequence goes on along the minus strand of CM054159.1, from coordinate 2,236,480 downwards.
CCGTTCCACCCATGCCCATTCCCCCCTCTCTCTCTGACGTTGTCTTCCCATCGTTTTCTCTGTCTGCCTCTTCCTCTCCTTTACATATTCCAGAGGTTTGTTAAGTAATAAGCCGCATAACAGGCACAGCAGGGTGTCCATGGTTTTTAATCGTTTGTTTTTTCTCAGCAAGCAAGTCTGTAGAAGCACTGATGCAGATGGCTTACGTATGGAACACGTCTGCTCATTGTTGAAGAAAGACACACGACCCGTGTCTCTGTTTTAACAATACGTATGATAGATATCGCACACACATAGACACACACATAGACACACACATAGACACACACGTAGACACACACATAGACACACACATAGACACACACGTAGACACAAAATAGACACAACATAGAGTCATGTGAAGACCGGATCACAGACACATGACACGGAGGTCAACACACAGACAGACAGACAGACAAACAAAATATACTATATATATATAATATATATATCAATACACATATCAAACACACAACACTAATAACTATACGACCCCCACCCCACTACAAACACACACACACACCACTACACACACATACACACACCTACAACACACTCACAGACACAAACGCATACAACAACACACACACATACACACACACTCACACACACACACACACACACTCACACACACACACACACACACACACACACACACACACACACACACACACACACACACCACATACACACACACACACACACTCACACACACACTACACAACACACACACACACACACATACACACTACACATACACACACACATACACACACACATACAGACACACACATACACACATACACACACACATACACACACACATACACACATACACACACACACTCACACACACACACACACACACACACACACACACACACACACACACACACACACACACACACACACACACACACACACACACACACACACACACACACCTGAGTTTCTCGTCTCATCTGAAAACTAACTAGCACCCAGACCACCACTTACTGTATAGTAAAAAGGCAAAGGTGTCCTATAACCTATGGGGCTGTAGGGGAGCGAGGCATTAGAGACCTCATTTCTTAAGTGGCCAGCATATTGAGGGCGGCGCCCACCTCCTCTTCCTCGCTGCTTTACCTACCCTGAGCTTAAAGAAGCAGGTACCCATTTACAGCTGGACGAACTGGGGGACTGTGCTGAAGCCAAGGCGCGCAAACGGTCACCCATCCAAGTGGTAACCACGCTCGATGCTGCTTAACCTTGGCTGGGGGAAAGCGAGTGCTCCGACCACTGAGCTATCCCGTCCCGACTTGTGTCTTGTAGATGGGTGAAAAGAAAATGGCACCAATGAGGGTTCGAACCCCGAACTTACTGCTTTCTACGCAAGAGCCTTACCTCTTAGACCACACCACGGATCCACGACAACAACATTATGACCTAACCATCCCCCTTACATGAACAAATCTCCTGAGGGATGCTTAGGCTGCACACCGGTATTAAAAAATCACTCTTTTCCTTCTGTTTTTCTATGTGACTTTTATATTCATAGCGCACGTACTAAGGCATCCGCAGAAATAAAAATCACTTTTTACGAAAGACTAGCCTCTGACTCAAAACTCATGTGATTTTGAACAAATTTGGTAGGTTTAAATTTTTTAAAATTTTTTCAGCAAACTCTGTACCCCTTTAGTCCTTTGTCGTCTGCTAGCTTCCTTAGCGCAATATGCATGCGCGGGGTCAACGCTGTAGGTATACAGGAAAACCTCATTTGATGGTTATTTCCAACTTTCTCGTGACCACCTGGTATTGCTCTATGTCCTCAATCCGAAAAACAAGTGCACAGTCCATTTTTTCATGCTTAAAAAAAATCTGTGACGTTCACCAACAATTTTTTCCCCACTCGCACTTTATAGAAGATACTACATGACCCCAAATTAATACCAGTGTGCGGCCTTAAGTACTACACTGCATAGCAGATGCAGCAGGGAAGGGAGACATCTCACGGAGGAAGCGGTGAAGCAGACAGACAGACAGACAGACAGAGCCCTGGCTAGCTAGCTAGCTCCTTCACACGTGGGGCGTATACCGTGCTGGTCACAGTCGATCAAACACGCAGCTGTGTAGCTCTGTAACACTGTATCCTAGATGCCACACACACACACACACACACACACCTACGCACGCACGCACTCGCGCGCGCACACACAACACAACAAAACACACATGCACGCACACACAGACAGACAGACACAGACAGACACAGAAAGACACAGGCAGACACACACACACACACACTCACCAACACAACACAACACCACACACACACACACACACACACACACACACACACACACACACACACACACACACACACACACACACACACACACACACACACACACACACACACACAGGGGGACGGCATAGCCTGGTAGTTAGAGTGATGTATTCGTGATCTGCTGACCCGGGTTTGAATCTCGTTCAAGAGGATTTTTCCTCTGGAGTCAACATCAGTTCCAACTCCACTCTCCACAAAACTCCATTGGAAGAGACTATAAACTGAGGTCCCGTGTGCGAACACAAGCAGAACATCTTCCGCACACGTTAAAACCCGTTCCGCTTTTCGGATGAGTAGGCCATTATGTGTCGGTGAGAACGGATGACAAAATTTACAAAACTGCGTACACACGGGGTATGCATTTTTAAAATAAGCACACGAGTGCTCATTCCATTATCCTCGAAATAAAAGAATAGATAAATAGTGAAAATGAAAAAAAAGAATAAAAAAAAAATGTAACACACCCACCCACGCACCCATCAACACACACACATGCAAACATGCATACACGCGCGCACACGCACATACACACACAAATTGCCTCCTATCATATATTCTCGTTATTTTGAACACAACACCCATTAACAAATCAATACAACTTTCCCTTTTTTTCCCCATTTCTGAATGAACCACCACTGTCGACAAAAAAGCATTAACACTGATGTCTGACTCTCCAATGTATGAAATATTGATGCCAGAGCTGAGAAGAGTGTGTCCTCTGAGTGTCTGGTTTCTGGTGCACCAGTCCAACCTTCAGCCAGTCATCCCTGAACTGTGAGGACACACCATCCAGTGACATCAGTGTTGTGTTCCTGATTCAAAGGAACATCCTTGTTCTGTCATGTATCAGATAAGCAAAACAGTGTTAAACGATTATGACAACACTCAGAAATCACAGAGACATAGCAAGGCAAGGCAAGGCATGGCAAGGCATGGGCAAGGTATGGCAGGACAAGACTAGGCAAAGCAAGGCAAGGCAAGACATGGCATGGCAAGGCAAGACAATGAAAGGCAAGGTATGGCAAGGCAAGAATAGGCAAGGTATGACAAGGCAAGGCAAGGCAAGACAAGGCAAGAATAGGCAAGACAAGACAAGGCAAGACGAGGCAGGGAGAGGCAAGGCAAGGCAAGGTATGTAAAGGTATGGGATGGCACGGCACGGCATGGCATGGCAAGGGCAGGCAAGACAAGGCAAGGCTATGCAAACTGCAAGGCAAGGTAAGGCAAAACAAGGCAAGCTACATTAAGACATGGCAAGGCAAGGCAAGGCAAGACACAACAGTGCACAGCAGATCTTTATTTTTCTATTCGAGCATAATGAATAAGCCCTCCTCATGTATACCTTTTTTGTTACCCTTTAATCCTTGACCTTATCAGGGATGATATCACAATACTGAGAACAACAAAAACCAAACAAACCAAAGAAAAAGGCCATATAAAACAATATGATTATGAGAGAAAAAGAACAAAAAAAGTCTGGACTAATATTCATCAATTTCGACATCTCATAGATTAGAGAAACTATAAAAACATATTTCAAAAGTAGATAATGGCATAATGTATTAAACACGCACGCACGCACGCACGCACGCACGCACGCACGCACGCACGCACACACACACACACACACACACACACAAGATAAAATAAAAAAAGACACACATACATATAGATTCAGACACATAGATATACACACGTATAGGAAATATCTATGTAAGTGTGTATGTATGTATGTATGTACACACACACACACACATATACATATATATATCTGTATCTATCTATCTATCTCTCTCTCTATATATATATATATGTAAAACGAACGAACGAGCGAACGAGCGTGCGCGCGCGCGAGAGAGAGAGAGAGGAATAGAGAGACAGACAGAGCAACAGACATACAGACACAGAGACAGAGACAAATAAAAACCAATCAAAATATAATTCAAGTCTGGAAGATGGACAAAACATATCCATCCATTAGCCTGATTAAAGATTAAAAAACAACACCTCAAGCTTTCGATATGTGAACCCAGTGCTCTGTTTCGCAAGAAGAAGAAGAAGAAGAAGAAGAAGAAGAAGAAGAAGAAGAAGAAGAAGAAGAAGAAGAAGAAGAAGAAGAAGAAGAAGAAGAAGAAGAATTGCGAAGAAGAAGAAGAATTGCGAAGAAGAAGAAGAAGAATTGCGAAGAAGAAGAAGAATTGCGAAGAAGAAGAAGAAAAAGAGAAGAAGAAGAAGAAGAAGAGAAGAAGAAGAAGAAGAAAGAAGAAGAAAGAAGAAAGAAGAAGAAAGAAGAAGAAGACAGAAGAAGAAGAAGAAGAAGAAGAATGGAAGAAGAAGAAGAAGAAGAAGAAGAATTGCGAAGAAGAAACAGAATTGCGAAGAAGAATAAGAATTGCGAAGAAGAAGAAAGAAGAAGAAAGAAGAAAGAGAAGAAGAAGAAGAAGAAGAAGAAGAAGAAGAAGAAGAAAGAGAAGAAGAAGAAGAAGAAGAAAAGAAGAAGAAGAAGAAGAAGAAGAATTGCGAAGAAGAATGCGAAGAAGAAACAGAATGCGAAGAAGAAGAAAAATTGCGAAGAAGAAGAATTGCGAAGAAGAATTGCGAAGAAGAATTGCGAAGAAGAATGCGAAGAAGAAGAAGAAGAAGAAGAAGAAGAAGAAGAAGAAGAAGAAGAAGAAGAAGAAGAAGAAGAAGAAGAAGAAGAAGAAAGAAGAAGAAGAAGAAGAAGAAGAAGAAGAAGAAGAAGACAGATGGAGAAGCAGAAGAAGAAGCAGAAGAAGAGAAAGAAGAATGCGAAGAAGAAGAAGAATTGCGAAGAAGAAGAAGAAAGAAAAGAAGAAGAAGAAAGAAGAAGAAGAAGAAGAAAGAAGAAGAAGAAGAAGAAGAAGAAGAAAGAAGAAGAAGAAGAAGAGAGAAGAAGAAGAAGAAGCAGAAGAAGAAGAAGAAGAATTGCGAAGAAGAAGAAGAAGAAGAAGAAGAAGAAGAAGAGAAGAAGAAGAAGAAGAAGAAGAAGAAGAAGAAGAAGAAGAAGAAGAAGAAGAAGAAAAGAAAGAAGAGACACAGCAGAGCAGAAGAAGAAGAAGAAGAAGAATGCGAAGAAGAAGAATTGCGAAGAAGAAACAGAATTGCGAAGAAGAATAAGAATTGCGAAGAAGAATAATAATAAGAAGAATTGCGAAGAAGAATGCAAAGAAGAATGCAAAGAAGA
>CM054159.1:2218410-2223410 GCA_028751875.1 Rapana venosa | reverse complement strand
TGTGTGTGTGTGTGTGTGTGTGTGTGGCATTGTACGTGATGTGTGGGAGTGTTAGACAGGAGTTGTGTGTGTGTGTGTGTGTATGTGTGTGTAAGTGTGTAAGTGTGTGTGTGTGTGTGTGTGGTGTGTGTGTGTGAGTGTAGTGTGTGATGTGTGTGTAAGTGTGTGCGTGTGCTTGTGTGTGTGTGTGTGAGGGTGTGTGAAGGTGTGTGTGTGTGTTTGTGTGTGTGTGTGTGTGTGCAGTGTGAGTGTGTGAGAGAATGTGTGTGTGCGTGTGTGTGTGAGTGTGAGTGGTGGTGTGTGTGTGTGTGTGAATTTGTGTGTGAGAGTATTTGTGTGTATGAGGGTGTGTGTGTGTAAGGTGTAGACAGGAGTGTGTGTGTGTGTGTGTGTGTGTGTGTGTGTGTGTGTGTGTGTGTGTGTGTGTGTGAAGTAGCCAGCTTTGATTCGTTTGAGTGGATTTTTTAGAGATCTTATAATGTACATATACGGTACAAAGGTGTAAAGACACACAGACACACAGAGACACACAGATACACACACACACGCGCGCGCTCACGTACGCATCACACAGAGACACAGACACACAACACTACTACAAACTCACAACACACACAACAACAAACACAACACACAACACAACACAACGCACATACACAACACACCACATCACACACAGCACAACACACACACACACACCACAACACAACACACCACACACACACACAACACACAACACACAAACACACACACACACCACAAACACACACACAACACACAACACACACAACACACACACACACACACACACACACACACACACACACACACACACACACACACACAACACACACACACACACACACACACACACACACACACACACACACACACACACACACACACACACAACACTGATCTTTCTCCTTCAGGTAAAATCGGATCCTGGCTTTGCATACATTAATATTTTATCAAACGTTCAGCCGCCGTGCATGCAACAGCAGTGTGAATTTGCCGCTGAATGCAACATACCTCTCCTGGGGAAAAATAGAATGGATAAAAAAAGGAACGAATTCTGCAGGCATGACTGTGTGTACTGGAAGCGGTGTGTGGGAGTGTTAGACAGGTGTGTGTGTGGGGTGGGGGGGGGGGAAGTTTGTGTGTGTGACTGTGTGAGTGTTTGTGTGTGTGTGTGAGTGTGTGTGAGTGTGTGTGTGTGAGTTTGTGAGTGTGTGAGTGTGTGTGTAAGTGTGTGTGTGTGAGTGTGTGTGTGTGTGTGAGTGTGTGTGTGTGAGTATGTGTGTGTGTGTTTGTGTGTGTGTGTGTGAGTGTGTTTGTAGTGTGTGTGTGTGTGTGTTTGTGTATGTGTGTGAGCGTTTGTGTGTAAAGTAGCCAGCTTTGATTCGTTTGTGTGGATTTGTAAGTAGAAAATTTTTCAATGTACATATACAAAAGAAAGGTGTACACACAGACACAGACAGACACAGACAAACACAGACACAGACAGACACAGACAGACACATACACACAAGCACAGACACAGACAGACACAGACATAGACAGACAGACACAGACACAGACAGACACATACACACAAGCACAGACACAGACACACAGACACAGACATAGACAGACAGACACAGATACACAATCACACAAACCAACACCCATATGTACGTACGTACGTACGTATGTACGTATGTATGTATGTATGTATGTATGCATGTATGTATGTATGTATGTGTGTATGTATGTATGTATGTAGGTAGGTATGTCGGTATGTAGGTTTGTAGGTATGTAGGTATGTATATTATACAGAGAGAGAGAGAGAGAGAGAGAGAGAGAGAGAGAGAGAGAGAGAGAGAGAGAGAGGGAGAGAGACAAACATACATAGAAACAGAAAGACAGACAGAGAAACGGAAAAACAGACAAAAGAAACAGAGACAGAGAGACAAAAAGACAAAGAAGAGACAGGAACAGTAAGCGAGAGAGAAAGAGAGAGAGAGAGAAAGAGAGAGAGAGACAGAGACAGAGACAGAGGGACAGACATAGAGAGGCAGAGAGAGAGACAGAGATAGACATAGGCAAAGAAAAAACCCAGACAGACCGACAAAACAGACAAAAGAGAGATAAAGAGACATAGAGAGCGTTGAAAGTTAAAACAATTATACCAACACAAACTCCCCCCCAAAAAAACCCCCAACAACAACAACAAAATCCCAAGCAAAGAGCCCCCCCCCCTCCTCCCCTAACCCCCCCCCCCCCCCCCCAGCAACAAACAAACAAAAAAGAAACAATAAAAAACAACAACAACAACAAAAACCCAACCAACCCCCAAAACCACCACCAAACAGAGGAATCGTTGGCCTAGCCCATGAACATATAATAATAATTCCTTTGCACGTTATAAAGCCTATACAGAAGAGGTACAGAGTACATGAACGCAGCTGGATACACAAACACACCGACACACAGACAAGGACTAGACCAGGCCAGACTAGACCAGGCCAGACCAGGCCAGACCAGGCCAGACCAAACAAAACAATGCCACCCAGAAACAAACCGCTTTAAAACGACGCCAGCCATCTCATCGTAGCACAGCACAGCACAGCGTAGCACAGCGTAGCACAGCGTAGCACAGCACAGCACAGCACAGCACTGTACAACACAGCACTGTACAGCACAGCACAGCACTGTACAGCACAGCACTGCACAGCACAGCACTGCACAGCATTGTACAGCACAGCACTGTACAGCACAGCACAGCACAGCACTGTACAGCACAGCACAGCACAGCACAACACAGCACAGAACAGCTTAGCACAGCACAGCACAGCACAACACAGCACAGCACAGCACAACACAACACAGCACAGCACAACACAGCACAACACAGCACAGCACAGCTTAGCACAGCACAGCACTGTACAGCACAGTACAGCACAGCACAGCACAGCACTGTACAGCACAGCACAGCACAGCACAGCACTGAGAGTCATAAATTCCAGAGGATGTTTTTACCATCAGTCTCATATATAACAGACGCATCGGGATTTTTTTTTTAGAGAAAAAAGACATGTTTCAAAAAAAAAAAAAAAAAGACAACATTCATTAAAAAGCACTGGAACAGATGAGTCAGACACTATGGGGGTTTATCTGGGCGCTGCAGAAGAAGACATCTTAGTTGCATCTCTCTGTCAAAGACTATACAGTATATATGACACCACGTGTGTGCGCACATACACATACATACATAGGCGTGAGTGTGCGTGCACACAGACACGGACACACAGACACAGACACACACAGATACTCACAGACACACAGATAACAACACAGACACACACACAGACACAATATACACACACAATCACACACACAAACACACACATATACACACACACTCACACACACGCAACACACACACATACACACACGCATGCAACGCACACACACACAACACAACACACACACACACACATACAGACAAACACGCAGGTCTATGCACAAACACACACACACATACAACAACACACACACATCCAAATACAAAATCTCTGACAAGAGAATAAGCACAACACACACACTCACACACACACACACACTTACACACACACACACACACACAACAACACACACACACACACACACAACACACACAACACACCACAACATCACACAACACACACACGACCACATCACACACACACACACTACACCATAAATCACAACAGATTAACCACACACACACATACACACACACACCGACAAACACACAAACACACACAACACAACACACAGACAAACACACACAACACACTAAACACACACTACACACACAATCACCTACAACAAAGCACACACACATCACACACAACACAACAGACACACAGACACAGACACACATGCACACAGCACACACAGACACACACAACAACACACACAACACAACACACACACACACACACAAACCACACACATCACACACACACACCACACCCAAACACACCACACACACACACACAAACACACACACCACAAGCACACACACACAAACACACACACCATCACAACAAACACCAGTATACACACACACACACACACACAATCAAACACACACACCACACACCACACACATCACAAATCACACACACAAAACACACAACACACACAAACACCACACACACACACACACACACACACACACACAACACACACACACACACACACACACACACACACACACACACACACACCACACTACACACACACAACACACACACACACACACACACACACAACACACACACACACACACACACACCCACACACACACACAACACACACACACAACACACACACCACACACCACACACACACACCACACACACACACACACACACACACACACACACACACACACACACACACACACACACACACACACACACACACAACAACACACACGACCACCACAATCACAACACACACACAGCACAACCAAAAATTCCCAGAGAAAACCACAGTCTCATGTGTAACAGACACACCGGGATTTTGTATATAGAAAAAAAGACATGTTTAAAAAAAACCCAGAGAACATTCTTTAAAAAGCACTGGAACAGATGAGTCAGACACTATGGGGGTTTATCTGGGCGCTGCAGAAGAAGACATCTTAGCTGCATCTCTCTGTCAAAGACTATACAGTAAGTATGACACCACATGTGTGCGTACATACACATACTCACGTATGTGTGCGTGTGTGTGTGTGGTGGGGGGGGGGGTGCACATGTACACACGCACGCTTGTGTGCACAAACCCACCCACACACACAAATCGCATACACACATAAACTCGGGCACATGCACACAGACAGACGGACACACACACACACACACACTCACACAAAACAAACACACACAACACACACACACACACACATTCACACACAAAAAAAGACTGAAACAGATGAGTCAGACACTATGGGGGTTTATCTGGGCGCT
>CM054159.1:2183410-2203410 GCA_028751875.1 Rapana venosa | reverse complement strand
AGGGAGCCAGCCTTACTAAGGGAGCAGCCAGCCTTACTAAGGGAGCAGCCAGCCTTACTAAGGGAGCAGCCAGCCTTACTAAGGGAGCCAGCCTTACTAAGGGAGCAGCCAGCCTTACTAAGGGAGCAGCCAGCCTTACTAAGGGAGCAGCCAGCCTTACTAAGGGAGCCAGCCTTACTAAGGGAGCAGCCAGCCTTACTAAGGGAGCCAGCCTTACTAAGGGAGCAGCCAGCCTTACTAAGGGAGCCAGCCTTACTAAGGGAGCCAGCCTTACTAAGGGAGCCAGCCTTACTAAGGGAGCAGCCAGCCTTACTAAGGGAGCAGCCAGCCTTACTAAGGGAGCAGCTACCCTTACTAAGGGAGCAGCCAGCCTTACTAAGGGAGCCAGCCTTACTAAGGGAGCAGCCAGCCTTACTAAGGGAGCCAGCCTTACTAAGGGAGCAGCCAGCCTTACTAAGGGAGCAGCTACCCTTACTAAGGGAGCAGCCAGCCTTACTAAGGGAGCCAGCCTTACTAAGGAAGCAGGCAGCCTTACTAAGGGAGCAGCCAGCCTTACTAAGGGAGCAGCCAGCCTTACTAAGGGACCCAGCCTTACTAAGGGAGCAGCCAGCCTTACTAAGGGAGCCAGCCTTACTAAGGGAGCAGCCAGCCTTACTAAGAGAGCCAGCCTTACTAAGGGAGCAGCCAGCCTTACTAAGGGAGCAGCTACCCTTACTAAGGGAGCAGCCAGCCTTACTAAGGGAGCCAGCCTTACTAAGGGAGCAGCCAGCCTTACTAAGGGAGCAGCCAGCCTTACTAAGGGAGCCAGCCTTACTAAGGGAGCAGCCAGCCTTACTAAGGGAGCCAGCCTTACTAAGGGAGCAGCCAGCCTTACTAGGAGAGCCAGCCTTACTAAGGGAGCAGCCAGCCTTACTAAGGGAGCCAGCCTTACTAAGGGAGCAGCCAGCCTTACTAAGGGAGCCAGCCTTACTAAGGGAGCAGCCAGCCTTACTAAGGGAGCAGCCAGCCTTACTAAGGGAGCCAGCCTTACTAAGGGAGCAGCCAGCCTTACTAAGGGAGCAGCCAGCCTTACTAAGGGAGCAGCCAGCCTTACTAAGGGAGCAGCCAGCCTTACTAAGGGAGCAGCCAGCCTTACTAAGCGAGCAGCCAGCCTTACTAAGGGAGCAGCCAGCCTTACTAAGGGAGCAGCCAGCCTTACTAAGGGAGCAGCTACCCTTACTAAGGGAGCAGCCAGCCTTACTAAGGGAGCCAGCCTTACTAAGGGAGCCAGCCTTGCTAAGGGAGCCAGCCTAACTAAGGGAGCCAGCCTTACTAAGGGAGCAGCCAACCTTAGTAAGAGAGCCAGCCTTACTAAGGGAGCAGCCAGCCTTACTAAGGGAGCAGCCAGCCTTACTAAGGGAGCCAGCCTTACTAAGGGAGCCAGCCTTACTAAGGGAGCCGGCTTACTAAGGGAGCCAGCCTTACTAAGGGAGCAGCCAGCCTTACTAAGGGAGCCAGCCTTACTAAGGGAGCCAGCCTTACTAAGGGAGCATCCAGTCTTACTAAGGGAGCCAGCCTTACTAAGGGAGCAGCCAGCCTTACTAAGGGAGCCAGCCTTACTAAGGGACCAGCCTTACTAAGGAAGCCAGCCTTACTAAGGGAGCCAGCCTAACTAAGGGAGCAGCCAGCCTTACTAAGGGAGCAGCCAGCCTTACTAAGGGAGCAGCCAGCCTTACTAAGGGAGCAGCCAGCCTTACTAAGGGAGCAGCCTTACTAAGGGAGCAGCCAGCCTTACTAAGTGAGCCAGCCTTACTAAGGGAGCAGCCAGCCTTACTAAGGGAGCAGCCAGCCTTACTAAGGGAGCCAGCCTTACTAAGGGAGCAGCCAGCCTTACTAAGGGAGCCAGCCTTACTAAGGGAGCAGCCAGCCTTACTAAGGGAGCAGCCAGCCTTACTAAGGGAGCCAGCCTTACTAAGGGAGCAGCCAGCCTTACTAAGGGAGCAGCCAGCCTTACTAAGGGAGCAGCCAGCCTTACTAAGGGAGCAGCCAGCCTTACTAAGGGAGCAGCCAGCCTTACTAAGGGATCCAGCCTTACTAAGGGAGCCAGCCTTACTAAGGGAGCCAGCCTTACTAAGGGATCCAGCCTTACTAAGGGAGCCAGCCTTACTAAGGGAGCCAGCCTTACTAAGGGAGCCAGCCTTACTAAGGGAGCAGCCAGCCTTACTAAGGGAGCCAGCCTTACTAAGGGAGCAGCCAGCCTTACTAAGGGAGCCAGCCTTACTAAGGGAGCCAGCCTTACTAAGGGAGCAGCCAGCCTTACTAAGGGAGCCAGCCTTACTAAGGGAGCAGCCAGCCTTACTAAGGGAGCAGCCAGCCTTACTAAGGGAGCCAGCCTTACTAAGGGAGCAGCCAGCCTTACTAAGGGAGCCAGCCTTACTAAGGGATCCAGCCTCACGGGCGGTCTCTTACTGAGAGGGCTGCATCTCATGCAGAAACAAGTGCAAGCATACTGATTTTTTTGTGTGCGAGCCACACACGCGCGTGCGCGAGCAGATACACAGACACAGACACATAGACTCACAGACAGAGAGACACACAGACAGACAGAGAGACACACACACACACACTTACACACACACAGACACACGCGCTCTCGCGCGCGCATGAAACACACAAACACACACACAAGACACACGCACATACACACACACTCGCATGTGCATACAGAAGCACACACACTCACTCACACACACAAGCATACACTCACACACACAAGCATACACACACACTCGCGCGTGCATACAGACGCGCGCACACCACACACACACACACACACACACACACACACACACACACAACACACACACACACAACGCGCGCGCGCTGGCGCGCGCACGCACTAGCGCACACACTTACTCTTCTGTTGTACTCATGTATTCAAGCTTACTTTTAAAGTTCAACGACTTTCCATAAAAGCCGAACACATTATGTTACATGAGATGGGGATTTTCTGACTATTTTCATGAAAAACGAAATTATTTTTTGTTATCTTTGTTCGACACTATTTTGTAGTGCCGTGCCTACCTTTTCAACTATATCAAAAAGAATAAATAAATAAATAAAAGAAGCTGAAAAAATCTATGGGTGGAAACATATTTCAATACAACGGTCGTTGTATATCATCGGCTGACATTGTGCCAAGAGTAACATGAAGAAAACTACTTTGAATTACAACTGTAAATTAATGATCACACGCTGATCTTTACTGACTTACTCCTGTACTTACCTAGGTATTAGATGTAAGAAGGTAAAACAAAAATGTATGATATGACTTACTTTGAAAGGAAAGGTTAAGTTATGTGTCTAAGAAATGTGAGAGAAATGTCCACAGAGTAATGATATTTCTGTGTGTGAGCTTCGATGTCATGTACTGCGATGAAAATCTGTTTGCCAGAGGTCACAGTGCTGCATTGGATTTTTTGATTTTGCTGTTCTCTTTGTTTTGGTAGGGTTTTACCATATGCATACACATACACGCGCGCGCACGCTCGCGTGTGCACGCGTGCATGCACACACACACGTTCAATCCTGAACGCACACATACACACACTCAAGCATACACGCGCGCGAGCACACACACACTAACACACACATACTAACACACACACTAATACACACACACACACACCACAGACACAGTCAGACAGGCAGACAGACAGGCAGACACACACACACACACACACGCGTACAGATGCAGACACAGAAACCAACACACACACACACACACACTTACACACACGTACACACACACACACACACACACACACACTTACACACTTACACACACACTTAAACACACGTACACACACACATACCCCCCCCCCCCCCCACACAACACACACACGTACACACATTTACACACACACACACACTTACACACACATACACACGTACACACACACACACAAACACACACACACACACACACACACACACACGTACACACACACACACACACATATATATATATACACACACACACACACTCCTCATCCTCGAATCCATGTTGTCCAACAAAAAGGCCACCTAGTTTTGTGAAATCACTGGACTCCAATAACCACAATTAACTTTCCACACAATAGAACACCTGCTTCTTATAAAGCTGCTTCTGTTACGGAGTGTTTGGGCAATTCAGTTTATTACACAAAATGGAGACAGACAGCCACGCAAACTGACAAACAGACATACATGATTGTCTTTGTTGCTTGTTTGTTTGTATTATGGTGGATATATTTTCAGGAGATTAAAAAAAATTGAATTGTATGGTTTAATATTGTCAGGTTTCTTTTTGGTTTTGTTTTAAATTCCATGTATGTATATAGTATTGTCTTCTCCTGTTTGATTTGTATGGTTTATCATTGATTACGTTTGTATTCTATGTCTGCATATATATGGTCTTTTGTCTCTCTCTTTTTATCTCTTTAGATAGATAGCTTAATAAAAAAAAAACCCAAAGGCACTGCTTATTCAATGTACCATCTGAAAATAAAAGTTTGACTTTGACTATGACCTTGACAGACAGACAGGCATACAGAGAGACAGGCATACATACATACATACAGACAGACAGGCACAAAGACAGACAGACAGGCACAGAGACAGACAGACAGGCACAAAGACAGACAGACAGGCACAAAGACAGACAGACAGGCACAAAGACAGACAGACAGCACAAAGACAGACAAACACGCACAAAGACAGGCAGATAGACACAAAGACAGACAGACAGGCACAAAGACAGGCAGATAGACACAAAGACAGACAGACAGGCACAAAGACAGACAGACGGGCACAAAGACAGACAGACAGGCACACAGCCATACAGGTATACATACAAACAGGCAGGTAGACACACAGACAGCCAGCCAGCCAAACAAACAAAGACGGTAGTATTTCGACAAAATAGATACAAAGAGATGAGATATATACATCGTTTTCATGCTATACAATATGTAGCCTTAGTTCTCACCATCTACCTACCTATCACCGTAGTGCTAGTAGACCGTTGGGAGCACCACTGAAGATTTTGCAATCAGCTTCCTCCACTCCTCGCGGTTTTCATCTTTCCGTTTATAGCAGGTCGTTCCATCCAAGGCCAACTCTCTCTCTCTCTCTTCTCATCTCCTCTCTCACGTCTCTCATCTCAACATCTCTCTCACTCGCTCTCGTCTCTCTCTCTGTTCTGTCTGTCGTCCCTGTCGTCTGTCTGTCTCTCTCTGTGGTCTGTCTGTCTGTCTCTCTCTCTCTGTCTGTCTCTCTGTCTGACTGTCTCTCTCTGCTGTGTCTGTCTCTGTCTGGTTTGTCTGTCTCTCTCTGTGCTGTCTGTCTCGTCTGTTTCTGTCTCCTGTGTCTGTGTCTGTCTCTCTGTCTCTGTCTCGTCTGTCTGTCGTCTGTCTTCTTCTCTGTCTGTCTGTCTGTGTGTCTGTCCTGTCTGTCTCTCTCTTGTGTCTGTCTGTCTGTCGTCTGCCTCTGTCTGTCTCTGTCTGTCTGTCTCTCTCGTGTTCTGTCCTGTCTGTCTCTCTCTCTGTCTGTCTGCCTCTCTGTCTGTCTGTCTGTCTTTTCTCTGTCTGTCTGTTCTGTCCTGTCTGTTTGTCTCTCTCTCTCTCTCGTCATCTCTCTCTCTCTCTCTCTCTCTCTCTCTCTCTCTCTCTCTCTCTCTCGGCTGCGTTGTCATCTTGTCTTGGTGTCATCATCCTGTCTTAATTAGTTTTTGCTCGGCAGTCTTGTAGGCTGATCAGTTTGTCTATATTTTTGTGTCCATGTCCGTCTGTCCGACTGTCCGTCTGTCTGTCTGTCTGTCTGTCTATGCGTCTGTCTTTGAACGAATGTCAGCCTCTCTGTCTCTGTCTCAGTCTATGTGAGTGTATCCTTTCTCTCTCTGGTCTGTCTGACTGTGTCTCTGTGTCTGTGTGTGTGGTTGTG
This sequence comes from Rapana venosa, assembly GCA_028751875.1. Taxonomy (NCBI): domain Eukaryota; kingdom Metazoa; phylum Mollusca; class Gastropoda; order Neogastropoda; family Muricidae; genus Rapana; species Rapana venosa. The sequence goes on along the minus strand of CM054159.1, from coordinate 2,197,449 downwards.
GATCTCTCTCCGGTCTGTCTGTCTGTCTGTCACTCTCTGTCTCTGACTGTCTGTCTGTCTGTACTGATCTGTCTCTCTCTCTCTCTCTCTCTCTCTCTCTCTACTTTCCACTCTCTCTCTCTCTGTCCCTGTCTATTTGTCTGTCTATGTCTTTGTCTCTCTCTCCCTCTCTCTCTCTGTGTCCCTGTCTATTTGTCTGTCTGTAACTTTCTCTCTCTCTATCTCACTCTCTCTCTGTCCCTGTCTATTTGTCTGTCTGTGTCTTTGTCTCTCTCTCTGTCTGTCTGTCTCTCTCTCTCACGTGTCTCTCTGTCCCTGCCTATTTGTCTGTCTGTGTCTTTCTCCTCTCTCTCTCTCTCTCTCTCTCTCTTTTCTCTCTCTCTCCCCCCCCTCTCTCTCTCCTCTCTCCCTCTCTCTCTTTTCTCTCTCTCTGTGTGATGCTGTCTTCCCATGTTTTCTGTGGCTGTGTGGAAGGGGAGAAAGAAAACATCAGATAAATGAAATCACTGGCTCCAGCCTTGGCTGACTACCTGCAGCTTACTGCAGACACACTTGCCCCCCACCCCCACCACCCCACCCCCCTCCCTCCTTCCCCCTTGCAACCCCCCACCCTCCCCGCCGTCCTTGCCCCTTCACCCCCCCCCCCCCACACCCTCCCCCGACCATTTTTTTTCTCTTTCTCTCTCACACTTACAGAGAAAGGAAGTTACCACTCACTCATGTGACGGTTCGCGCGTGCACATATGTGGACATACACAGAGACACTGACATAGACACAGACACACACACATGCGCACACACGCGCACGTGCACACAAATATACACGCATACACACATGCACACACAGACACATACAGACACACACCACACACACAAACACACGTGCTTGCACGCGTGCACAACACACAGACACACACACACACACACACACACACCACGCAAACACATACACACACACGCAAACACATACACACATACACACAAACACACATGCACACACAGACACATACAGACAGACAGACACAAACACACATGCTTGCACGCGTGCACACACATACACACACACACACACGCACACATACACAGACACACAGACACACACACACACACGCACACACACAAACAGAGTGTTTCAGCTTTTGTATCCAGCTGGTACCATCGAAATTCTGCTGGTCTCTGAGAGCGAGAGAGACAGAAACAGAAGCAGACAAACAGACAGACAGAGACTGACAGAGAGAGACACATAGAGAGAGACAGACAGACAGAGACAGGGACAGAGAGACAGACAGAGACAGAGACGGAAACGGACAGAGACAGAGACAGAGAGACAGAGACACAGACAGACAAATAGACAGGGACAGAGAGAGAGAGAGTGAGAGAGAGGGAGACAGACAGATAGACAGACAGAGATCCACAACCACACACACAAACAGAGAGAGACAGAGAGAGAGAGGATACACTCACATAGACTGAGACAGAGACAGACAGGCTGACATTCGTTCAAAGACAAACACATAGACAGACGGACAGACGGACAGACAGACAAAGACACAAAAATATAGAAAAACTGATCAGCCTACAAGATTGCCGAGCAAAAACTAATTAAGACAGGAGGATGACACCAAGACAAGATGACAACGCAGCCGAGAGAGAGAGAGAGAGAGAGAGAGAGAGAGAGAGAGAGAGAGAGAGAGAGAGAGAGGAGAGAGAGAGAGAGAGAGAGAGAAAGAGAGAGAGAGAGAAAGGGACAGAGAGAGAGGGGGGGCAGAGGGAGAGAGAGAGAGAGGGGGAGAGGGAGAGAGAGAGAGAGGGGGAGAGGGCGAGAGAGAGGGAGAGATGGAAGAGGAAGAGAGAGAGAGAGAGAGAGGATGAGAGAGAGAGAGGGGAGGGGGAGAGGGAGAGGGCGAGAGAGAGAGAAGAGAGGGAGAGATGAGAGAGAGGGAGAGAGAGAGAGGGAGAAAGAGATAGAGATGAGAGAGAGAGTGGGGCGGGGGAAGGAGAGAGAGATAGAGGGAGAGAGAGAGGGGGTGGGGAGGGAGAGGAAACTCGAACTCGAATATTTAATGAGGGTAGAGAGACAGTGAGAGAGAGAGAGAGCGGAGAGACGAGAGAGAGAGAGAGAGCGAGCGAGCGAGGAGAGAAGAGAGAGGGAGATGAGAGATGAGAGGAGCAGAGAGAGCAGAGAGTATAAAATAATAATAATAATAATAATAATAATAATACTAATATAATCTATGGGATTTTTTATATAGCGCTGAATTTTGTAAAGTAAACAAATCAAAGGTGCTGGGCAGAGGCAGGCTGACGGACTAACAACACAAGGACTACGGTAGAGACGAACGAGGAAATGGAGAAGAGGGGAAGCGAGCATAGTTGTCACACCATTGTAAAAAAGAAACTGCTCGGGCCAACTTCATTCCAGAACCCTATAAAATCAATAGCGCCTCTCTCTTCTCTCCCCCCCCCCCCCCCCCACTTGCCGAGCAGTTTATCACAGGGTAACAACGGTTACTTTTCCCCCCATCCACCCTCTCTCTGTGTCTCTCTGTGTCGCTCTGTCTCTGTCTCTGTCTCTCTCTCTCTCTCTCTCTCTGTCTCTCTCCCTGTGTCTCTCTGTGTCTGTGTCTCTGAATCTCCCCCTCCCGTCTCTCTCTCTCTGTGTCTCTCTGTGTCTCTCTGTCTCTGTCTCTGTTTGTCTGTCTCTCTCTTTCTATCCGTCTCTCTCTCTCTCTTTCTCTCTGTCTCTGTCTCTCTCTCTCTCTTTCTCTCTCTCTCTTCCTCCCTCCCTCTCTGTCTCTCTGTCTGTCTCTGGTTCTGTTTCTCTGTCTTTGATTCTCTCTCTGTCTCTCTGTGTCTCTGTCTGTCTATCTCTCTAACTCTCTCTGTGTCTCTCTGTATCTCTCTCTCTCTCTCTCTCTCTCTCTCTCTCTCTCTCTCTCTCTCTCTCTCCTGTCTCTCTGTGTCTCTGTCTGTCTGTCTGTCTGTCTCTCTAACTCTCTCTCTCTGTCTTCTCTCTCTCTCTCTCTCTCTCTCTATCTCTCTCTCTCCTCTCTCTCTCTCTCTCTCTCTCTCTCTCTCTCTCTTACTTCCTCCTCCCCCTCACACACATACGCAAGTACACACACACATATACACATAGACACACTGACACTGATACACACACACACTCATCCTTTGGATGAAACTATAAAGCGAGGCCCCACGAGCGAACGCACGCATAAAATCTTGCGCACAAGTAAAAGCCTGTTCCGCTTTTCGGAAGAGTATGCCATTGTGTGCCGGTGAGAATGGATGACAAAATTTTCAAAACTGCATATACACGGGGACTAGGTATAAAAACAAACAACACTCGAGAGCTTATGCCGTTATCCCCGAAATAAGAACAAAGTGAGAAAAAGGAAGCGAGAACAACCCAACATGCAACACCCACACACACACACACACACACACACACACACCACACACACACCACACACACCACAACACAGGCATTCAGGCACACCCTACCCCACCCTCACACACACAAACACACACGCACGTGAGCGCGCGCGCAACACACAAACACACACGAACGACGACCGCACATAACCACACATGCACTTGGTATAACCGTCTATAAACAAGCAACAAAAGACAGCAAGAAAACGAGCAGCACAAGACAGAGAGAGAGAGAGAGAGAGAGGGACCCGAGACCGCCGTAAGAGAGAGAGACGATGAGGAGAGGAGAGAGAGAGAGAGAGGGAGGGAGACAGAAGAGCAGAGAGAGAGAATAGAGAGATTGAGAGAGAGAGAGAGAGAGAGAGATGGAGAGAGATGAGAGAGGGAAGAGGAGGGGTAGGGAGAGAGAGAGACTGGGGAAGAGAGAGAGGGGAGGGAGAGAGGGGAGAGGGAGGAGGGAGAGAGGAGAGGAGGGAGGGAGAGGAGAGAGAGGGGAGGAGAGAGAGAGTGGAGAGAGAGAGAGAGAGAGAGGGGACGGAGAGAGGGGGAGGGAGGTAGAGAGAGGGGAAAGAGGGGGAGAGTGGAGAGGGGAGAGAGAGAGAGAGAGAGGGAGAAAGAGGGAGCGAGAGAGACATGCAAACAAGCAGACAGATAGACAGAGAGATAGAGGGACACAGAGAGTGAGAATGAGAAATAAAGATTATTTATTTATTCTTTTATATCGAGGATTATGGAATAAGCACTCGAGTGCTTTTTAAAACAAAATCCAGTCCTCGTGTGCATGCGTCATCCGTTCCCACCGGCACACAATGGACTACTCTTTCGAAAAGCGGAACAGGATTTATCGTGTGCGCAAGAAGTTCTACGTGCGTTTGCACACGGGGCCTCAGTTTATAGTCTCATCCGAAGGATGAGAGAGAGAGAGAGAGAGAGAGAGAGAGAGAGAGAGACGAGAGGAGAGAGAGAGAGAGAGAGAGAGAGAGAGAGAGCGGAGTGAAAGATGAGAGATGAAAGAGGAGAGAGACAGGACATAAAGACAGACGGACGGACAGAAAGATAGGCAGAGCTCGAGAAGAGCTAGAGAAGCACAACAGAAACAGAGACAGACAGGACAGAGCACAGATGGACAGACAAATCTGAGGCAACGAGAGCAGGAGAAACAGACAATGAAGAAGATGATAAAAGAAGCAGCAGACTGAAATAAAACAATAAACCCACGGAGACAAAGAATGAGAGATGACAGAAAAAAAAGCATTGTTTTCACGCTCGCGCACACACACACACACGCACGACGCACGCGCGCACACATGCACACAACACACACATACACAAAGCACACACGTACACATACACACAACACACACACAGCACACACATACACACACATCACACACACACAACACACACAACACACAACACCCACCACACCCACACCCACCCACACCCATACCACACACCCCACACCCACCCACCCACACACCACATCACACCCACACCCACCCACACACCACACACACTCCACACCCACACACACACCACCACACACCCACCCACAAACACACCCACTCACACCCAACCCCACTCACCCACACCCACCCACCCACCCCCACTCACACACACACACACACACACACACACACACACACACACACACACACACACACACACACACACACACACACACACACACACACACACACACACAACACACCACACAACACCACCACAAAGCAGAGAAACTCGTTCCCATTCTGGAATTTATACAATCAATAGTACTGCACTCCACTTGCAACAGTCTATCATACGTGATGCCAACCCTGTCTCTCTCCCCACCTCCCCACCCACCCCCACCCCACCCCCTTTCCCCTCTTTCCCTTTGTCTCTCCCCCTCCCCCCCTACCCCCCCCCCCCCCCCTCCACCTGTCTCTCCTATATGTTTGTCTGAATAGTTGTCTGGTTGGCTGATTCTCTGTCTGTCTGTCTCTGTCTGTCTGTCTGTCTGTATGTATGCTCTCTCTCTCTCTCTCTCTCTCTCTCTCTCTCTCTCTCTCTCTCTCTCTCTCGTTCTTTCCTCCTCCTCCTCTCTCTGTGTCTCCCTGTCTATTTGTCTTTTGTCTCTTCTCTGTCTATGTGTCTGTCTCTCTCTTTCCCCCCTCTCTCTCCCCCCTCTCTCTTTCTCTTGTTCTTCTCTTTCTCTTGTTCTTTCTCTCACCACCTCTCACTCTCAATCTCTCTCTTCTCTCTCTCTCTCTCTCCTCTCTCTCTCTCTCTCTCTCTCTCTCTATATCTCCCTCTCTGTCTATCCTTCTGCCTCTCTTTCTTCTCTCTCTGTCTGTCTCTGTCTCTCCGTCTCTCCCTCCCTCTCTCTCTCTTTGCATGTGTGTGTGTGTGTCTCTCTCCGTCTCTCTGTCTCCCTTCTCTGTCTGTGCCTGTCTGTCTCATCTGAAGGACTTTTTTCGGGAGAGTGGAGTCTGCACTGATGTTAACTCCAGGGGAAGAGATCTCCTTGAACGGGAATCGAACCCAGGTTGTCAGATTGCGAGTGCAATATTCTAACCACTAGGCTATCCCATGCCCCCCCCCCCCCATCCCCTCCATCCCCTTATCTCTCTGCGTGGGATGGGATAGCCTTGTGGTTAGAGCAATGTGCTCTGCTGCTGACCCAGGTTCGAATCCTGTTCAAGGGGATTCCTCCCCCCCCCCCCTTACACCCTTGGAGTAAATATTAGTGCTGAATCCACTGACCACAAAAGTCCTTCGATGAGACTATAAACCAAGGCCCTGTGTGTGAATGCACGCAGACCATCTTGCGCATACGTTAAAGCCTGTTCTGGTCTTCGGAAGAGTAGGCCATAGTGTGCCGCTGGGAACAAATGACAACATTTACAAAACTGTTTACACAAAGGGGCTGATTTTAAAAAAAAGCAGACAAGTGCTGATTCCACTATCCTCGAAATAAAAGAATAAAATAAACAAAGACAATCAATCTCTCTCTCTCTCTCTCACTCTCTCTCTCTCTCTCTCTCTCTCTCTCTCTCTCTCTCTCTCTCTCTCTTTCAGACACACACATAATCACACACACACACAAACACATTCACACACAAAACACACACATGCACACACACATACTTACCCTCCCCCTCCCCCCTACCAACCACCCCCAACCCCCCCCCCCCCCCCCCCACTCTCTCTCACACACACAGACACGCACACGGGCATGCACACACAGAGACAATTACCCCCCAAACACACACACACACACACACACTCAACACACACACACACGCAAAACACATACACACACAAATACACACACTCACACACACACTATTCCAGCAGCTCCTGTATCCAGCATTAAGTTTAGCAACCACACAGGCTGATATTGAGAGTTGGCTGCCTGCTGCTTTTAGCCTGCACAGAGAGAGAGAGAGAGGGAGAGGTTGGTGCTAGGAGAACGTGTGCGTGCGTGTGATGGAGAGAGAGAGAGAGAGAGGGAGAGGGAGAGACAGATGGAGCCAGTGTGTAGAAGTAAAAGGGGGCAGGGAAAGAAAGAAGAGACAGATAAGCAGGCACACAAAGCCAGCCAGTCACATCGTTTTTCTGGTGGAGAAGAATCACTGGAGAGTGTTTAGGAGAGAGAGAGAGGGGAGCAGATTCTAGTTTAAAGAAAGAAGGAAGGAATGAAAAAGAACAAAATCAGTTCCAGTTGCCTTGTACCTGTTTCTATGAACTAAAGGAGAAAAACAAATTCACAGAACAGTACACATTGTAGTGTTATACCTGAGTGCTGGAATTTCTGTTGTAGATATTTTGTTTGTGGTTTTATTTTTGTCTCTCTCTCTCTATCTTAGTAGTGGGTTTGGTACAAGGTGTGGTGGTGGTGGTGGTGGTGGTGTTGGTGTATCTGTGATTTGATTGACAAGAGTGTTTGTGTTCCATAGGAAAAGCAGTACACTGTATACAGGTGAGTTGATTTTTTTGGCTTTTGTGGGGTAGAGACATTGATGTGGATTTTGGAGGAGGTGGTGGTATTGGTGAGGGGTGTGTGTGTGAGTGAGTGTGTTTTGTGTGTTGTGTGTGTGTGTGTATTTGTGTGTGAATGTATTTGTGTTTATGTGTGTGGTGTGTGTGTTGTGGTGTGTTTGTTTGTGTGTGTGTGTAAGTGTGTGTGTATGAATTTGTGTGTGTGTGTGTGTTTGTGTGTTTGTGTGTATAAGTGTGTGTGTGAATGTTTGTGTGTGTATTTGTGTGTGTCTGTGTGTGTGTGTGTGTGTTTGTGAGTGTGCATGTTCGTTTTAACATCTCTCCACTAAAACTTGATTTTAGACAGATGTGCATGTGTGCCCATGCGTGTTTGTGTGTTAATGCGCGCGCGCGGGTGCGTGTGCGTGCGTGCGTGCATGCGTGCGTGCGTGCGTGCATGCATGCGTGCGTGCATGTGTGTATGTGTGTCTGTCCAATGGTAGCATCCATTTATTGGAGTGTATATAATTATATGAGCACACCGATTCACCCCAATCGTTTTAGAAAGAGATTGTCGATTTGCATTAGCACAGTAGCTCTGATGAACAAAGCGAATGAAACAACAATATGTGATCGATGAATAAATAAAAGCGGACAAAAGTGTAGATAGAATGAAATTTCAGACAGATAAGAGAGAGAGAGGGAGAGAGAGAGAGAGAGAGAGAGAGAGGGCACTGTGACTGGGTTAAATAGGTACATTGGCCTAAGGCCACAATACACGGAGTTTGGGGAGAAAGAGAAGAATCAACATACTGATATAGAGAGTGAAAATAGACACACTAATTGTAAAGAGATATCGTATTTTCACATGTATCAATTATATCATATAATGACACAACGATTTCTTCTGTCTATTAATGGAAAGGAATATGTATTTGGATAGATGATGACTTATTTTTCCATTTGATGTTTTGTGGAGTTTTGATATGTGTAAATTAATATATGCAGTTAAAATTGTATCCTGTTTGTTTTGTGTGTGTGTGAGAAAGAGTTTTTAATTGAGCACAGCAATCTACGAAAGAGGGAGAGAGAAGGGAGAGAGAGAGAGAGAGAGAGAGAGAGGAGAGAGAGAGAGAGAGAGAGAGAGAGAGAGAGAGAGAGAGAGAGAGAGAGAGAGAGAGAGATGAAACCAAGACAGATACAGACACAGACACACTGGCAACCAGACAGGCAGACAGAAACTGAGATACAAACAGAGATGAGAAAAAAGCCTGAGAGGCGAAAAGATGAAAGAAAGAGGCAGGCATATAGAGATGGAGACAGAAACAGAGAGACTGAGAAAGCAAGACAGGGATTTGAGAGAAACAGAGAGCTGGCACGAACATCAGTTGAAGTGTGAAAGCAGAGTGTCAGATAATCATTTGACATCACTGTCACACTGGCTGACACACACATGCTGCTACATGTGAATAAACATGTCTGTGTCAATAGGTAATCCGTTTTATTACATTTACACACACAACACATATGCACGCACACACACATACTTACATCCACCCCCCTCTACACACACACACACACGCACACACACACACACGGGCACAGACACAGATAGACAGATAGACAGACAGACACACACACACACACACACACACACTATTCCAGCAGCTCCTGTATCCAGCATTAAGTTCAGCAACCACACAGGCTGATATTGAGAGTTGGCTGCCTTCTGCTTTTAGCCTGCACAGAGAGAGAGAGAGAGAGGAGAGAGAGAGAGAGAGAGAGAGAGAGAGAGAGAGAGAGAGAGAGAGAGAGAGAGAGAGAGAGAGAGAGAGAGAGAGAGAGAGAGAGAGAAAGAGAGAGAGAGAGGTAGAGGTTGGTGTCTAGGAGAACGTGTGTGTGCGTGTGCCTGTGATGGAGAGAGAGAGGGAGAGGGTGAGAGATATATCCAGCCAGTGTGTAGAAGTAAAAGGGGGAGGGAAAGAAAGAAGAGACAGATAAGCAGGCACACAAAGCCAGCCAGTCACATCGTTTTTCTGGTGGAGAACAATCACTGGAGAGTGTTTAGGAAAGAGAGAGAGAGAGAGAGGGGAGCAGATTCTAGTTTAAAGAAGGAAGGAATGAATGAAAAAGAACAAAATCAGTTCCAGTTGCCTTGTACCTGTTTCTATGAACTAAAAGAGAAAAAACAATTCACAGAACAGTACACATTGTAGTGTTATACACAGTGCTGGAATTTCTGTTGTAGATATTTTGTTTGTGTTTTCGTTTTTCTTTTTCTCTTGCTCTCTTAGAAGTGGGTTTGATAAAAGGTGTGGTGGTGGTGGTGGTGTTGGTGTATCTGTGATTTGATTGACAAGAGTGTTTTGTTCCCTAGGAAAAGAAGTACATTGTATACAGGTGAGTGTGATTTTTTGGTGGGTTTTTTTGTTGTTTTTTTTTGGGGGGGGGGGGGGTTTGGAGGCATTGATGTGGATGTTGTTGGTAGTTAGTATTGGTGATGGGAGGTTGTGTGGTGTGTGTGTGTGTGTGTTGTGTGTGTGTTGTGTGTGTTGTGTGTTGTGTATCTGTTCTGTTTGTGTGGTGTGTATGTGTGTGTGTGTAATGGTAGCACCCTTTTATTGAAGACAATATATGAGTACACCAATTTACCGGGATCATGTGAGAGAGAGAATGAGTGAGAGAGAGAGAGAGTCAGAGAGTGAGAGAGTGAGAGAGCAAGCGAGAGAGTGAAAGAGAGATTGTGGTCTGCAATAGAACAGGAGCTCTGATGAACTAAGCCCATGAAGAGAACAGTTTGTGAACATAGAAAAAATAAAGTCCTTACACTCATACACAGTCTATCCCATTACCTCTCTCTGTCTGCCTGTTTGTCTGTCTCTTTCTCTCACTTCCTCTCTCTCTCTCACTCTTTCTCTGTCTCTCACGTACACACACATACATACACACTAACACTCCCCCCCCCCACACACACACTATTCCAGCAGCTCCTGTATCAGCATTAAGTTTAGCAACCACACAGGCTGATATTGAGAGTTGGCTGCCTGCTGCTTTTAGCTGCACAGAGAGAGAGAGGAGAGAGAGAGAGAGAGAGAGAGAGAGGAGTAAGAGAGGAGAGAGAGAGAGAGAGAGAGAGAGAGAGAGGAGGAGAGGTTGGTGCTAGGAGAACGTGTGCGTGCGTGTGATCGAAATAGAGAGGAAGGGAGAGGGAGAGACAGATGGAGCCAGTGTGTAGAAGTAAAAGGGGGGAGGGAAAGAAAGAAGAGACAGATAAGCAGGCACACAAAGCCAGCCAGTCACATCGTTTTTCTGGTGGAGAACAATCACTGGAGAGTGTTTAGGAAAGAGAGAGAGGGGAGCAGAGTATAGTTTAAAGAAGGAAGGAACGAATGAAAAAGAACAAAATCAGTTCCAGTTGCCTTGTACCTGTTTCTATGAACTAAAGGAGAAAAAACAATTCACACATTGTAGTGTTATACCTGAGTGCTGGAATTTCTGTTGTAGATATTTTGTTTGCGTTTTCTTTTTTTCTTTTTCTCTCTTAGTAGTGGGTTTGATACAAGGTGTGGTGGTGCTGGTGGTGGTGTTGGTGTATCTGTGATTTGATTGACAAAAGTGTTTGTGTTCTGTAGGAAAAGAAGTACATTGTATACAGGTGAGTTTGATTTTTTTGTATCTGGGGTAGAGGTGTTGATGTGATGTTGGTGGTAGCATTGGTGAGGGGAGGTTATGTGTGTGTTTGTGTGTTGTGTTGGTTATGTGTGTGTGTCTGTGTGTGTGTATTGTGTGTGTACATTGTGTGTGTATGTGTTTGTGTGTGTATATTTGTGTGTGTGGTGTGTGTGTGTAGTTGTGGGGTTTATGTGTGTGTGTTTGTGTGTGCATGTTCGTTTTAACATCTCCATTAAAGAAAAATATTTTAGACAGATGTGTATGTATACCCATGCGTGTTTGTGTGTGTGTGTGTATGGACGTGCACGCAAGTGAGTGTGTGTGTGTGCGTGTGTGCATGCGTGCGTGCATGCATGCGTGCGTGCATGTGTGTATGTGTGTCTGTCCAATGGTAGCATCCATTTATTGGAGTCTATATATATGAGCACACCAATTCACCCCAATTGTTTTAGAAAGAGATTGTCGATCTGCATTAGCACAGTAGCTCTGATGAACAAAGTGAATGAAACAGAACAATATGTGATCGATGAAAAACAAATCTTATCCCTTCCTTTTTACTGGTGTCTTTGTATGAGCACAGCAATCCAAGAGAAAGAGAGAGAGAGAGAGGGAGACAGACAGACATATGTCAGCCAGACAAACAGATAGGCACTGAGATACAAACAGAGATGAGAAGAAAAAACCTGAGAGGAGAACAGATGAAAGATAGAGGCAGGTATATAGAGATGAAGACAGAAACAGAGACAGAGAAAGCGAGACAGGGATTTGAGAGAAACAGAGAGCTGGCATGCATATCAGGTGAGGTGTGAAAGCAGCTATCAGATATTCACTTGACAACACTGTCACACACACACATGCTGCTACATGTGAATCAGCATATCTGTGTCAATAGGTAGTCCGTTTTATTACATTTACACACACAACACACATGCACACACACACACACATACTTACATGCCCCCCCCCCCCCCTCTGCACACACACACACATACACACACACACACACACACACACACACACACACACACACACACACACCACCACACACACACACCAGGGACACAGAGACAGACATCAGACAGACAGACAGACCACATACCACACCACACACACTATTCCAGCAGCTCCTGTATCCAGCATTAAGTTTAGCAACCACACAGGCTGATATTGAGAGTTGGCTGCCTGATGCTTTTGCCTGCACAGAGAGAGAGAGAGAGAGATGGAGAGAGGAGAGGAGAGAGAGAGAGAGAGAGAGAGAGAGAGAGAGAGAGAGAGAGAGAGAGAGGTAGAGGTGGGTGCTAGGAGAACGTGTGCTTGCGTGTGATGGAGAGAGAGAGAGAGGGAGAGACAGATGGAGCCAGTGTGTAGAAGTAAAAGGGGGAGGGAAAGAAAGAAGAGACAGATAAGCAGGCACACAAAGCCAGCCAGTCACATCGTTTTTTCTGGTGGAGAAGAATCACTGGAGAGTGTTTAGGAAAGAGAGAGAGAGACAGGAGCAGATTCTAGTTTAAAGAAGGAAGGAATGAATGAAAAAGAACAAAATCAGTTCCAGTTGCCTTGTACCTGTTTCTATGAACTAAAGGAGAAAAAAACAAATCACAGAACAGTACACATTGTAGTGTTATACACCAGTGCTGGAATTTCTGTTGTAGGTATTTTTGTTTGTGGTTTCTTTTTTTTTCTCTTTCTCTCTCTTAGTAGTGGGTTTGATACAAGGTGTGGTGGTGGTGTTGGTGTTGGTGTATCTGTGATTTGATTGACAAGAGTGTTTGTGTTCTTAGAAAAAGAAGTACACTGTGTACAGGTGAGTTTGATTTGTTTGTTTGTGGGGTAGAGGTAATGATGTGGATTTTGGAGGTGGTGGCATTGGTGAGGGGTGGTGTGTGAGTGAGTGTGTGTGTGTTTGTGTGTCTGTGTGTGTGTGTTTGTGTATGAATGTATTTGTGTTTATGTGTGTGGTGTGTGTTTGTGTGTGTGTTTGTTTGTGTGTATGTAAGTGTGTGTGTATGACTTTGTGTGTGTGTGTTCTTCAGTTTAACGTCTATTCACATTTAGTGATTTTAGACGGGAAAAAGTAATATAAACAAGAGAATGCAAACAATAACAAAAAGTGTCAATTAACAGTACTTAAAAACTAACTTTAACATACTACAAAAACTGAATTATCGGACTTTTTATCAATCCTAACACAATGTCCAACAGTAACGATGGTTCAGACAAAATCTGATCCAGTGATAAACCTGGTATAGCAGGTAAAAATGCTTTTAAATGTCCACAATAAAAATAACATGACTATTGGTAATCTTCTCCCCACAAATACAGTTTACATCTTTCACGTACTTTGTCCTGAAAGCATTTAGTTTAAATCTGTACATAAGGGATAACATATTTCTACGATTATACCAACCACAGACTTTGTTAGAAATGAAAGCATTTCGAAAATCTATCACATTGCTTGTACAGCCATTATAGAGACAATAGCCAGAATCATATATTTTCTTTCTGAAGTGCTTCCAGCAAGCGTTTTGTAGCAAGCTGTATCCCTCATGCAGAGATAAGGCAACGTTTATTTCACAAGAACTATTTTTATTTCTCGCGCCATATTTTGCAAGACTGTCAACTTTTTCATTAAAAAAGATACCAGTGTGTGAGGGAACCCAACAGAAAGTAACAGTATACCTCTTAAATCAAAAAGTGTACCCAGATGCCTGATTTCAATGATTAGGTCTTTTCTTACTTTAAAAGTAGAATTTCTTAAAGCATGTAAAACCGATTTAGAATCAACACACAAAAGTATGTTGAATATGTCTTTAGGGAAGTCAAGTACATAGTTAAGTGCCAACCTATAGCAGTTAGCTCAGCTGTAAATATAGATTTATTTTTTCCCAGGTAGACAGCTCGTTCTACTTTTAATGATGGAATAATGAAAGCTGCACCAGCCTCATTAGTATTTAAAACAGACCCAT
>CM054159.1:2175910-2178410 GCA_028751875.1 Rapana venosa | reverse complement strand
CACACACACACACACACACACACACACACACACACACACACACACACACTTACAACTCCCCCCCCCCCCCACACACACACACAGAGGAGCGCATCAGCACCAATAACAGAGTTAGGAATTCCCAGAATGGAAAGGGGAAACATTGAAGAGGAGCTGACTGACAGAAGAAACAACATCAACAGGCAGTACACACCTGTTTGCCGCCCCCTGTGAAATTCCATCTGCGCTGTCGTCTGAATAATTGATCAGATGTAAACTACGCACGTAAATGGTAGTTAGATTTACACCTTCCAGAACGAATCGTTTATAAATGCGTATTGAGGGAAGGGGGTGGGGGCTGGGGGTGGGGGTGGGGGCCGGGGAGGTTGGAGTAGGGGTGGGGTTCGGGGGTTGAGAATGTACACATACGCGTTTACATGGAGACGTATGATACATGCTATGAGTGTATACACACACATAATATACTTGCACATACTTGCACAAAAAATGCGCTTATCCGCTTATGAGTGCAGACCCTTACGCTTATGTATTCATGTGTATATGTGTAAATACGTACGCGCACGCACACGCACACTCAGACACACAGAAACACAGACACACGCAGACAGACACAGAGACATACAGACGAACACACATATGAGTACATATAAATAAATAAATGAATAAATAAATAAATGCACACACGTATGATATCACTTTGAGTGAACAGACGTAAAATCGAAGCAACAACAACAACCACAACACACACACACATACCCCCCCCACACACACACACACACGCGCTCGCGCACGCCCACACACACACACACACACACCAATACATACCAATCTCCCCTATGTATGCACCCACTCACCCTCCCCTCCTTCTACACACACTATCATCATCATCATCATCATCATCATCATCACCACCATCACCCTCCTCCTCCGCCTTCTCCTCCTCCTCCTCCTCCTCCTCCATCATCATCATCATCATCATTCAAGCTTTTTGCACTTACTATAGTAAGTACTATTACAGCAAGTCTTCAACGGCTGTACGTAGGCACACGACTGCAATTACCGGTCTATGTGAAGTGGCAATAAACTGAACACCTGCTTCCTAGAACATCTTCATGCAAGAAGTGGTGTGCTGGTTTGTTTGTTTGTTTTTTTAACGGAGAAAGAGAGCGAGAGAGCGATAGAGAGAGAGAGAGAGAGAGAGAGTAGAGAGAGAGAGAGTGAGAGGGTGGGGAGAGAGAGAGAGAGAGGAGTGAGAGAGAGAGAGTGTGTGTGTGTGTGTGTGTGTGTGTGTGGGAGAGAGTGAGAGAGAGAGTAGAGAGAGAGAGTGTGTGTGTGTGGTGTGAGAGAGAGAGAGAGAGAGAGCGAGAGGAGAGAGAGAGAGAGAGAGAGAGAGATTGTGAGAGAGCGAGAGAGTGTGTGAGAGAGAGAGAGAGTGTGTGTGTGTGTGTGTGTGTGGTGAGAGAGAGAGAGAGGAGAGAGAGAGAGAAGAGAGAGAGAGAGAGAGAGAGAGATGAGACCGAGACAGAAAGACATACATAAACAGAGAGACAGATAGACAGACAGACAGGCAGGCAAATAGACAGACAGACAGACAGACACACGCACGCGCGCGCGCGAGTGCTTGCTTACTTGCTTATTTGCTTTGTTGAGTTATTTGTTTGTTTGGGATTTTTCGTGTTTTTGTGTTGTTCAAAAATAATCATTGGTATCTTTTTCTGTCTTGTGTGATTTGGTTTTTGTTTGTTTGTTTTGGGTGGATACATCTTTGAAGAATTGTTTTTGTTTGATTTGTATGCCTTTTCATTGTTTTTTTTTTATTTATCATAAGTATGCACATATACTATCATTATTATTTTTTATTTTTTTATTTTCTTTAGATAGATGGCTTGATGAAAAAAAGCAAATGCACTGCTTATTCAATGTACCACCTGAAAATTAAATTTTTGCCCTTTGACTTTCACACACCCCACATTACACACACAATACACAACACAAAAAACACGTATATTATATATTTTATATATATATATATATATAAAATATATAATATATATATTTTATATTATATTATACACACACAACACACCCCCCACACACACTCACAACACACACAATACAAAAAACAACACACAACACACACTACACCTCCCCACACACACTACACACACACACAAAGACACCACAAACCACCAAAACACACACTCACAAAACACAAAATCACAACCCCACAACACAAACACAAACAAAACAACAAACACACACACAACTACACACACCCAAACACTACACACATACAATCTAGGGATTAAAAAAAACAAAGAGGACAGGTAAAAAAAGACAGAGAAGAACGTAGAATCAGACGACACAAGGGCATCGTTTCCTGGCCATAAGTTGCAAAACACCTACTTCATGGTACAAGCCATCATGGAATCAATAAGCGCCACACTAGCCCCACTCGCGACTCTCTACCTCCACTCGCTCTTCGCTCTGTCTTTGCGCC
>CM054159.1:2168410-2170910 GCA_028751875.1 Rapana venosa | reverse complement strand
TATTTTACATTCAGTCCCGTTGTTCATACGGTTGTGTACATTTCGACATCCACTTCCACGGGGCACAAACAGCCTACTCTTCCGCAAAGGTTGAACTACTTTTAACGTGTGCGAAAGACCTCAGTTACAGTATCATCCAAAGAACTTTTCGGGGCAGTGGAGTCGACACCAATGTGAACTCCAGAGAAGAAATGTCGTTGAACGGGCATCAGGCTGATGACTCAACCCTGGACTCGAACCCGGGCCATCAGAGCACGAGTGCAACTCACAACACACACCGTTCTAACCACTAATAGGAAGGAAGAGAAAAGGGGGGTAGGGGGCTGGGGGTGGGGGTGGGGGAGACTGGTGAAGGGGTTAGAGCACTGACATTGCGATCTGAAGAACCCTAAGTGTATGTGCTTGAATCCATCAACTCAGGATGACTACTAAAAAGTGATTTTCTGCTTATGTAGGTAGGTTCCCCCCCCCTCCCACACACACACATATCCAACTGTATTTCCTTGTAAACTCCTTGAATAAAAATCTTGACCAAAGTCCTGTACTCAAGTGCTGGCACTGGAAGACATGTTATGTAAAGTACAGGTCGATTAATTAAAAAAACCCAACAACACCACGTCTTGTGTAAAGTTATGGGGTATTAACATCTTAGGTAAAGTACAGATATATCAACATCTTTAAGCAACTACAGGTACTTAAAAAAACAACAACCAACCACCGTCTTATGGAAAGTACAGGTGGATCAAAGAATAGTTTATGTAAGGTTCAAACAGCATTATCATCTTAGGCAAAGTACAGGCTTATCATCAACGCATCATGCCAAGCACAGGTACAATTTTTAAAAAAAAGTCTTATGCAAAGTACAGGTACATAAAACAAAATAAAATGCAAAGTACAGGCATATTAACATCTTATGCAAAGTACAGGCATATTAACATTTTATGCGAAATACAGGGACATCACCATCTTACGCAAAATACAGCATATCACAATCTTACGCAAAATACAGGCATATCCCCATCTTACGCAAAATACAGGCACACCACCATCTTACGCAGAGTACAGGCACATCACCATCTTACGCAAAATACAGCTATATCACCATCTTACGCAAAATACAGGCACATCACCATCATACGCAAAATACAGGCACATCACCACCTTACCCAAAATACAGGCACATCACCATCTTACGCAAAACACCGGCCACACTTATCAACATCTTTCGTAAAAGCCATAACCAGTCATGGCCGGTGGTACGGATGATGCAAAGACACAAACATTCTACAACCTTAGAGCAGAGATCGGCTTTGCCAGCTTTAGCCTGCCCAAGACTCAATGCATGAACGTTTCATCGGCACGTTGCGCTAGCAACTGCTCCGTGCGAGAGAGATTGGCCATATGGCCATAGTGGCCCGAATGTGTTACTGTCTGGTCTTCTCTTGTGCTTGTCACTCTGCAGAAGGTCTGCCCACTGGCCTCAGCTACCGACACATTCCCACTTCAGGGAAGCTCATGAATTCACAGGTTCATAAGCAAAAAAAAAAAAAGAAGAAAAGAAAGAAAGATTTGCTTGCTATAAAAAGGCCAGAGAATGGGCTGGGTAAGCAGAAATTAAACGAAACGAGAAAGAGAGAGAGGGGAGAGAGAGAGGGGAGAGAGAGAAGAGAAAAGGGGAGAGGGAAGAGAGAGAGAGAGAGAGAGACAAGACAAGGAAAGGGGGGAAATTTTCTGGTCCCTAAT
The DNA here is from genome assembly GCA_028751875.1 of Rapana venosa. Lineage (NCBI taxonomy): Eukaryota > Metazoa > Mollusca > Gastropoda > Neogastropoda > Muricidae > Rapana > Rapana venosa. The sequence continues at coordinate 2,169,167 of CM054159.1, read as the reverse complement.
TCCATAAAATAAGAGATTAAAAATTAAAAGAAAGGGGAGGGGGAAGAGAGAGAGAGAGAGGAGAGAGAGAAGAGAAAAGAAGAGGAGAGAGAGAGAGAGAGACACGACAGACAGACAGACAGACGACAGAAAAGAGACCGAACAGAGAGAAGACAGAAGAGAGAGATACAAGAGACACAGAAGAAAGAGGATAGGGGAAAAATTTCTAGCAAGAATTTCCATCAAGTGGGGTTTTAAAACTGAAAGAGCCTCCGGGAAATTCGCAGGGAAGAAAAGAAAAAATATTTTTAAAAAAAACACGAGAGAGAAGAATAGACCTTTTTGGGCAAGAATCCAACACTTTTACCATTCAAAACATCCCGGAAATCGGGTTGCAGCTACCTTATTTGGGGATAAAAAAAACCACAACTGTGCATAAACCAAAAAAAACAAAAAAAAACTCCTCGAGAACTTTGGGGCTCTACCGAGGAACGAAAAAAAAACCCAGACAACCCCAATTACAAAAAAACAAAACAAAACAAAGCAAAGCCAAAAAAAAACCCCCACAAAACCCCCCCAACCAAAAACAAAACAAAAATTCAAAACAAAACAAAGCAAAAAAACCCCCCAAAGAAACCAAAAACAAAGTGAAAACCCTCCCTGGTTTTCCAATGCTGCACCAAAAAATCTTGGAGTAGGGGCTCTGTGAGGGGATCGCTGCAGAGGTAACGCGCCTTCTAAAAGCGAAAAAGTCCGGGGCGGAAGGTTCCGGGGGTTC
>CM054159.1:2123410-2163410 GCA_028751875.1 Rapana venosa | reverse complement strand
TCTTGCCTACGTCTGAAGCCACATTAAAAGTTGATGTTAACCAAAGACAGAAAGACTAAGCAAGGGAATGAAACAGAGACAGACACAACACATTGTAGAAACACAGAATGCATGAATGAATAAATGAATGATTGCATGAATGAATAGATTTGTGAATGAATGAATTAATAAGTTTATTTTATTTTATTTATTAATGTTATTTTTTCCTATCGAGGATAATGGACTAAAGCACTTATGTGCTTTTTTTAAACATCCAGTCCCCGTGTGTATGCGGTTTTGTAAATTCTGTCATCTGTTCCAACTGGCACATAATGAACTACCCTTACGAAAAGCAGAAGTGAATGAATGAACGAATGAATGAATAAATGAATAGATTTATGAATGAGCGAATGAATGAATGAATGAATGAAAGAATGAATGCATGAATGGATGAAACTTTATAAGTATGGGAAAAAAAACCTGACAACACATGGAAACGATACAAAAAATAACATGGAAAGATCAGAAAAAACAGAAAAATGTAATGGTACAAATAACAAACGATATGGAAGAAAAAAAATCAGGAAATACCCATAAAACACAAGAGAACAAAACGCAAAACGAAAACAAAGAAAAGAAGAATTGTTTGTAAAAGGTGTGTAAGGAAGGGAGACAAAAATGAACCCCCTAAAAAGAGAACAAGATAACAGCAAAACTAAAAATAAAATGAAAATTTTATTGAAAAATAGAAGAGATGACAGAAACAAAAAAAGAGAAGAAAATACCCGAGAAAGAAAGAGAAAAAACAAACAAAGAAAAGAGAGAGAAAAGAAAAAAAAGTAAAAAAAAAAATACCCCAAGAAGTCCAGCAAGGAAGAAATGAACAAAAATATAGAAAGAAAATAAAAGGGAGAAAAAAAGACAGGAAAAAAAAAAAAGGAGATGGCAAGATAAGAAAAAGGCCAAACAAATAAAACAGACAGAAAGACAGAGAAAATGAAAAATAGACACACAAAAAAAACCCCGAAAAGACAAGAGAAAAAAAAGACAGAGAGAAAAAAAGAAAACAAGAAAGACAGACAGACAGAAAGAAGGAAGGAAAGAAAGAAAGACAACAAGAAAAGTAAAGAAGAAAAGAAAAGAAAGAAAAGAAAGTGACAGAGAGAAAGAACAAGACAAAAGAAAAGAAAAGTCAGGAAAATTTAAAAAAAGGAAAGAAAGAAAAAAAGAAAAGAAAGTCCAAAAAAGAAAGTACAGAAAGAAAGAAAGAAGGAAAGTCAGTACGTAAGATAGAAAGAAAGAAAGAATGAAAGAAAGAAAGGAAGAATGAACGAAATAAAAAAAAAGAAAGTAAGAAGGAAAGAAAGGAAGGAAGGAAGAAAGAAAGACACGAAGAAAGAAACAATGAATGAATGAACGAAAGAAAGAAAGAAAAAAAAAGAAAGAAAGAAAAACGCATGATATATGGAGCCGCAGAAAAGCAAAGGAGAATCGATGGCGGGCTTTGTTTCCGATTCCAGATAATGTGCATGCCTACCCTCCTTCTCTAAGGACTGCAGATTACACAACCATAGAAAGAAAAAGAAGAAGAAGACTTTGGGGAAGAAGAAAGCGAAGAAGAATCGAAGAAGAAAAATGCAAAGAAGAAGAAGAATTGCGAAGGAGAAGGAGGAGAATATTGAAGAAGAAGAAGAATTGCAAAGAAGAAGAATTGCGAAGAAGAATGCGAAGAAGAAGAATTGCGAAAAAGAAGAATTGAGAAGAAGAATTGCGAAGAAGAAGAATTGCGAAGAAGAAGAATTGCAAAAAGAAGAATTGCAAAGAAGACGAATTGCGAGGAAGAATTGCGAAGAAGAATTGGGAAGAAGAAGAAGAAGAATTTCGAAGAAGAAGAACTACGAAGAAGAAGAATGACGAAGAAGCAGAAGAATTTCGAAGAAGAATTGCGAAGAAGAAGAAGAATTGCGAAGAAGAATTGCGAAGGAGAATTGCAAAGAAGAAGAATTGCGAAGAAGAATTTCGAAGAAGAATTTCGAAAAAGTAGCAGAAGAAAAAGAAGAAGAAGAAGAATTGCGAAGAAGAAGAAGAAGAAGAAGAAGAAGAAAGAAGAAGAAGAAGAAGAAGAAGAAGAAGAAAAGAAGAAGAAAGAAGAAGAAGAAGAAGAAGAAGAGGCTATGGAGGAAGACATGGAGGGTGAGATAGAGGAAGAGGAACAGGAGGAGGAGAAAAAGACAAAACAGTGTAGAAAAAGAAAGAATAAAGAAGGAAAAGAGAAAGAGACAGACTGAAAGAAAAACAGATAGGCAAACAAATGTACAGAAAACAAGAATATAAGAACGAAACAACAGAAAATACGAAAAGATAGATAGAAAGGGAGACAGAAAGGAAATAAAAGAAATAAAGAAAGAAGAGAAAATAAGAAAAAGAACGAAACGAGTCCCCGCTCCCTCTTTCAAAAAAAAAAAGAAACAAAGAACCCCCTTCCCCCCCACCCCCCCCCTAAAACTTTCATTCCAACTTTTTCACACACACAGACACACGCAGACACACACGCACACACACACACACACACACACACACACACACACACACACACACACACACACACACACACACACACACACACACACACACACACACACGCACACACACACACACGCACACACACATACCCACACACACACATACACATACACAGACGCACACACATACGCTCGCACGCACGCACGCGCAACAACACAAACACAGATCAACACACACACACACACACAACAACAACTACAACAACAACAACCGCCAAAGCAACAAACAGACATTCAAACAACAGAACAACACACTCACTCCAGCCAAAATGACTTCGAAGAAGCATAATTTTAGTCAACAACAACAAAACAACACATTCATTCCACCCAAAATGACTTTAAAGAAGCATAATAATAGTCAACAACAACAAAACAACACATTCATTCCAGCCAAAATGACTTTAAAGAAGCATAATAATAGTCAACAACAACAAAACAACACATTCATTCCAGCCAAAATGACTTGGAAGAAGCATAATAATAGTCAACAACAACAAAACAACACATTCATTCCAGCCAAAATGACTTGGAAGAAGCATAGTATCAGTCAACAACAAGAAAAACAACACACTCACACCAGCCAAAATGACTTCGAAGAAGCATAATTTTAGTCAACAACAACAAAACAACACACTCATTCCACCCAAAATTACTTTAAAGAAGCATAATAATAGTCAACAACAACAAAACAACACATTCATTCCAGCCAAAATGACTTGGAAGAAGCATAATAATAGTCAACAACAACAAAACAACACATTCAATTCCAGCCAAAATGACTTGGAAGAAGCATAATAATAGTCAACAACAACAAAACAACGCATTCACTCCAGCTAAAATAGCTATAGATAAACAGTTAAAGCACTACAAACACACTTACACTCCAGTCAAAACCACTTTAAAGAAACAGTCACAAGTACAAAAAAACAAAACAACGCATTTTCAACAGCTTAGCTAAATTTACTTCTTTCACTTGTACACACACGCACACACACACACACGCACGCACACACACATACACACACGCACACACACACACGCACGCACACACACACACCACACATACACACACATACACACACGCACACACACACACACACACACACCACGCACACATATACATACACATACACACGCACACACACACACACACAACCGCGCACGCACACACCACACCACACACAACACACACACACACACACACACACACACACACACACACAACACACACACAAACACAACGCGCGCGCGCGCACGCACACACACACACCACACATACACACACACACACAACACACACACACACACACACACAAACAACACACACACACACACACACACACCATGTCATTCTTCATTGTGAACTACTTCGACCATATTTTTCTGGTCCAGTTGTAGACAAGATTTCAAATATGTCATTTGAACATTTATCGGCCGATAATGTGGTTATGTTAGAGATAGCTAGTTGTTTAGTTAGAAGCCCTGTTGGCAATTTTTTGTAAATGTTCTTGCTGCAGTTTAAGCTGTTCAATGCCAACCCATCCCTCATCCCTGTCATCCCATAATTTCTTTGTATTTTTTCTTTTATCTCGTGCACAGACACAAATAGGTAAACACACACTCCCACGTGCGCACGCACGCACGCATGCACATACACACACACACGCGCGCGCGTTCTCTACATATTGTAACACTTTATCTTTGGTCTAATATCACCTTGAGTGAATAGACGTTAAATTAAAGAAAGAACACACACACACACACACACACACACACACAACACGCACACACATACACACACACACACAAACACACACACCCACACACACCTACACCCCCCCCCCCCACACACACACGCGCACCCCCCCCCCCCTCCACACACACACACATGCATGCATGCAAACACACATACACACACACGCAACACCACACACACAAACACCACCACACACAGATAGACACACACACACATACACACGCACGCACGCACGAACACCCACCCACCTCCACACACTCACGCGCGCTCACACACACACACACATTCACCCCCCCCCCCCCACACACACACGTACTGCCCCCTCCCCTCCCCCCCCCCCCACACACGCACACACACACACAACACACACACATACACACACACACACACACACACACACACACAACTTCCAACCAGATGAAAAGACACACACGCACACACAGACCTAGCCAGCTGCACCCTGAACATAAGACGTTACCCAACACTACCTGCAGGCAACATATTCACTGCTGAACTGAAGGCTGTAAAACTCATTTCGCAACTGAAGCTGTTTAAAAAAAACAAATTAGAAAAGATAAGCATCTGTGAAGGGATACGAAGCATTTGCCCAGCTGTTCCTGGAATTTTAGTCTTGAAGTTTTTTCGTTTTTTCTTAGGGTTGTGTCTGAATGCAGGAATTTTTTTTAAAGTGATACGGCCATGATTTTGTTGACGTACAAAGAGATAAGAAGATTACTGCTAAAATCGTTAAAAAACAAAAACGGTACTGTATAATCTTGAAAGAGAAAAGAAAGGTGCTGCTAAAATATCTAAAAACAAAAGAAAGGTACTGCGAAAATCTTTTTTAAAAAAATTGCTAAAATCTTTAAGAAACAAAAAAGAAATATTGCTGAAATCTTTAAGAAACAAAAGAAAGGTACTGCTAAATCTTTAAAAACAAAAAAATATTGCTAATATCTTTATAAAAAAAACACAAAGGTACTGCTAGAATCTTTGAAAATACAAAGGTACTGCTAGAATCTTTGAAAACACAAAGGTTCTGCTAGAATCTTTAACAACAACAAACAACAAATGTGTACGCTGAAATCGTTACAAACAAAAAAGGGTACAGCTAAATTCTAATAAAACAGAAAGGATACTGCTCAAATCTTTGTTATCAGGGTGAAGATGGGAAAATGAGTATGCACAAGAAAAACGAATCAGACTATAGCAATGTGTGTGTATATATATATATGTGTGTGTGTGTGTGTGTGTGTGTGTGTGTGTGTGTGTGCGTGTGTGCTCATGTGTGTGTGTGTGCGCGCGCGAGCATGTGTGCATGCGTGTCACATGTACATGCACCTCTGTGTGCGTGAGTGTATATAATATATATATATATATATATATATATATATATATATATATATATATATATATATATATATTATATATATATATATATATATGAGTGTGTGTATGTGTGTGTGTGTGCACGTGTGCGTGCGTGCGAACTTGTGAATCAATGCTTGCATATATGTGTGTGTTTTCATGCCTGTATGTCAGTACGCATGTGTGCGTGTGTGTGCACATGTGTACGCATGTGTTTGCATATGTGTGTTTAGCACCGCCCCCCCCCCCCCCACACACACACAAACTGACACAGAGACACCAGGCACACACACACACAGGCACACACACATACAGGCACACACATAGGCATACACGCACGCGTGCGCACACACACACACACACACACAAACACAAACACACACACCACACACACACACTACACACACACACACACACACACACACACACCACTACACACACACACACACACACCACTACACACACACACATACACACACACACACACCACACACACACACACACACACACACACACACACACACACACTGCAAAGTATCAGCAGACAGATAGAATTACCTCCAGTATCCGTGGGCTCAGAATCAGGCACTCCAGGGAACCAATCTATTGGTCTGGAACCTCCCTGTGTCGTCAGAACTGCTGAAACCATACAATAGAAACACCGAGAGAGTAAGAGAGAGAGAGAGAGAGAGAGAGAGAGAGAGAGAGAGAGAGAGAGAGAGAGAGAGAGAGAGAGAGAGACAGAGAGAGAGAGAGAGAGAGAGAGACAGACAGAGAGACAGAGACAGAGAGAGAGGCAGAGAGAGAGAGACACACAGAGAGAGGCACAGAGAGAGAGAGACAGAGAGAGACAGAGAGAGAGAGACAGAGAGAGAGAGAGACAGAGAGAGAGGCAGAGAGAGAGACAGAGAGAGAGACACACACACACACAGAGGGAGAACTGAATATTTGGTTGTGGGTAATTGGATATGCCAGAGGCATCTGACACCAGCCTCTCGTAAGAAACAGGAGGGAACGAACATAATTAAATCGGTTAATTAATAGACATATCAATGACAACAAAATCAAAATCAATCACGTGATTCACCTTCAACTATCCCGTAGTCTGGTATATACCAATGAAGATTTTGAGACCAGCTTCCTCCACCTCGCGAAGATTTCAGCTTTCAGCATCATGTTGTTCCACTCGTGGCCACAGTCCACTCCCTGATGTTGTCTTCCCATCGTTTTCTCTATCTGCCTCTTCGTCTCCCTCCTTGTGCTGTTCCCTGTAGGACAGTCTTGGCCAGTCCACATGTTTGTGTGATGTGCCCGTACCACTTTAGTTTGCATTTTTTGCCACTGAAGTCAGACTCTCTTTATATGGCCCGATACTGTTTTGAATGCTTTTTTTCTTCATTTCTTCGTTGGTTATTTGATCCCTGTATGAAACACCAAGACGTTTGCGAAAACATCTCATTCACAATGCCTGTATCCTTCTTTCAGGTGGACAAAAAACACGAAAAGTCTTCGGTTCAATTCCACCCCAACACACACACTCTCTCTCTTTGTGTCTCTCTCTATCTCTCTCTCTTATATATCCCTAAGGGCGGGGACTGGATGTAAAAAAAGAACATGGGTGCTTATTCATTATCCTCGAAATAAAAGAATTTGTCATTGTCATTGTCATTGTCAACGCCTGCTGTTATGTTCCACGTTTCACATACATAAAAATATGAACATGACCAGGGAACGCATGTCTGATCTTGAAGCTGATGGCGATATTCTTGTCGTTCAAGAGGACGTTCAGTATGGTCATTGCAGCTGTGATCTGGGCTATGCTGGAAAGAAACTCAGGTTTTGATCCTTCATCCCTTACTATAGCTCCCAGACATTTAAAACTATGGACGGTTTTCTTGTTGTCTATGATAACATCAGTGCTGGTGCCATTGGCACTGTTTGTCATCAACTCCGCACATGGTAACTTTTTAAAAAGTTGGCCTGGACCTAGTTGCGAGTTTCATTTCGTGCTTGGCTGTATGCTCAGAAGAAGGAAGAACCAATGCCTAGTGTGGTCCTAGCCAGATCAATGTGTTCCTAAGTGCTTTGTACCGGGAGAGCACTCGTCCTCCCCAAGCTAAGGTTAAGCAGCGTTGAGTGTGGTTATCTCTGGGATAGGTGACCGTTCGTGCTCCCTGGGTTCGATACAGTCCCCCAGTTCACCCAGCTGTCAATGGGTGCATGCTCTTATTAGGGTCAAGGAAGGTAAAGCAGTGAAGGAGAGAAGATGGGCGCCGCCCTCGAAAATGCTGGCCCCTGGAGAAGCTGAGGTCTCTGACGTCTCCCTGCTCAACGACCGTATAGGTTAAGAGAATGCCTTTTGTACCAGGATTGATATGTAGATTTATTGCTGCCCAGTTGTAATACTTTTATCAGTACTCAATGATTATTGTTTGCACTTTGTTATTAGTGTCTTCGTCATATAATGCCAGAACAAATTATAATAATAATAATAATATATGGAATTTATATAGCGCTAAATCTTGTAAAAAAAACCAAACAAATCGAAGCGCTTGCACTCAATCATTTACAGGCATGCAACTCTCCTTAAACATAATGAACAACAGATTTCAAAACCATGCGCGCGCACGTATGCACGCATGCACGCACACACACACACACACACACACACACACACACACACACACACACACACACACACACACACACACACACACAGGGTATTGATTTTATACTCCAGTCTTTGTGAGACAGGCAGCCAGTGAAGAGATCGCAGAAGAGGAGTGATGTGTTCAGATTTTTTCTTTTTAAATTAGTGATGCTGGATCACTATCACCGCTGTTATTGCCAGTTGCATTGTTTTCGCTGACATGTAAGCTGCCCTGTACCCTCAGTATGAAGTTACTCTTGATAACAAAGTGACGGTCATCAGAATGTCTCCTGCGGATGGTCCTTTAGGGGATACTGAAAGAATATCGGCTAGGCTCGAGCTGTTGCTTTCTCAGTCTACATGACTGTCTTGCCTGTATTATGCATTATCTTTGTTTATTTGTTCTTTATGCTGTGTTTGCTAATATTTTGTCAATTCTATTCTACCCGTGTGCAGCTACTTTTCACGTTTTTGGTTGTCATCTAACTTCTGTTTCCCTGTCTTTTTTTTCGGCTTCTAATGACTATCACATTCCGAATTAGAAATGTGTGCCCCCCAAAAAACACTATTCTACATAGGCCAAATCCGTACCATGCTGTGAAAGTCTGTCTGTCTGTCTGTCTATTCAACTTTTCTTATTCTCTTTAGTTTTCGTCCTCCCTTCCTACATACTAACCTTGCCACACACACACACACACACACACACTCTCTCTCTTCTCTCTCTCTCTCTCTCTCTCTCTCTCTCTCTCTCTCTCTCTCTCTCTCTCTTTCTCTCCTCCTCTCGTCTCTCCTTTTCTCTCCTATCCTCTCCCCCTCTCTCTCTCCTCTCCCCCTCTCTCCTCTCTCTCCTCCTCTCTCTCCAACACCCCTCTCTCTCCTCTCTCTCTCACTCTCTCTCTCTCCTCTCCTCTCTCTCCTCCTCTCCTCTCTCTTTCTCTCTCCTCTCCCCCCTTTCTCTCTCCTCTCACTCTCTCTCTCCTCTCTCCCTCCTCTCTCTCTCTCCAACCCCCTCTCTCTCACTCTCTCTCCTCCCCCCCCCTCTCTCTCTCTCCCCCCCCTCTCTTCTTCCTCTCTCTCTCTCTCTCTCTCTCTCTCTCTCCCTCTACTCTCTCTCTCCTCTCTCTCTCTCTCCACTTTGCCCACCAGTGATCGGCTGATCGGTTCAGTGAGGACAGAGGTATTGTGGATGAAGACACAATGCTGTCTGCCAGGGCTGGAGGTCTCCAGCTCTAACAGCCTGTCCGCCATTCATTTGTGGTTGGAAACGGTGCTTCGTGATAAATGCCCCCCCCCCCCTCCAGACCCCCCCCCCCCCCAGACCCCCCCCCCCACCTCTACTTCATTATTCATGCCTCTAGGGTACTTTTTTTTTGAAAAAGCTAGATCAGGCGGAAAATGTGTGCTTTTAGAAACTAGTCCTCGTCCGCATTTTAACTAGCTGACCCATTTTCTTTACAGTATGTTAAAGTTACCAGGGCAATCTTCTTTGTCCAACGCTCAGACAGCAAGTATTGTTGTTGTCTGTTATATAAGCAAAAAATGTGTTGCGCTGCCGTTTAAGCGCCTAACAAGTCAGGATCAGAACATCCAAAATCGGCGTGGGAGAGAATTGTTATCTTTTGATTGTTTTCGATTTTTTTCCTCTTTTTCGATGTGATTGTTTTACAAGATACAGCGCTATATGAATTCCATTTATTATTATTATCTTCATCATCATCATCATCATCATTATTATTGTTGTTATTATTGTTATTATTATTTTGATTATTATTATTATTATTATTATTGTTTTGATTATTATTATAAGTCTTATCGCAAAAAAACAGTCAGGAGACCTGACAAAGAAGGCGGAAAATAAAATAAATGAGAATGAGGTGACAGAAAGAAAAAAAGAAACGAGGCAAAAAAAACCAAAGAGAGGGATAGAAAAGAGGGGATTCCTAGAACATAATTTCCAGAAGGCGGGGATGCAATTTTATACTGCCACTGAACCCCCGGCATCCCCAAGGGAGAAACAAGGACAATCTGTGTCTCGTAGCACAGCAGAGATAACTTGAGGATTGACCGAGCACACAGGCTGTGTACTGGTCAAATCAGGATCTGCTGAGTCGATGTCTGGAGACTTGCTGTTTTACCGTACTAGCGTCCTGCATGTTCGTTTTGGATGATGTAGCAGAGAAAGTGTGGTGTATATATACCCTGTTTCTAGAGACATTTTCTACAGTGGAATCTTCATCTTCTTCTTCGTCTTGTTGTTCTTCTTGTTGTTGTTCTTGTTCTTGTTGTTCTTCTTGTTGTTCTTGTTCTTTTTGTTGTTCTTTCTCTTGTTCTTCTTGTTCTTGTTCTTCTGTGTTCTTGTTCTTGTTGTTCTTGTTGTTCTTGTTGTTGTTCTTTTTGTTCTTGTTCTTCTTGTTCTTGTTCTTCTTCTTGTTCTTCTTCTTGTTCTTCTTCTTTTTCGTCTTTTTCTTGTTCTTCTTGTTCTTGTTCTTGTTCTTGTTCTTCTTCTTGTTCTTCTTCTTCTTCTTCTTCTTCTTCTTCTTCTTCTTCTTCGTCGTCGTCGTCGAACACTCAGCAACTATTGGTGTTTGTTATATGAGCGAAAATGCGTCACTCTGCTGTTAAGTATCTGACAAATCAGGCCCAGTGGATCCGTCTTCGGCATAAGAGAGAATTGTTGTGTTTTAGGTTGTTCTGGGGAAAAAAGACAGGAAGAATGGACCAAGAAGGCAAAAAAGAAAAAAAAACACAGGCAGAAGGAGGTGACAGGAAGAAAAGGAACAAGGCAGAAACAAAGAGAGTGATAGAAAAGAGGAAATTTCTAGCACAAAATGTCCAGAATGTGGGGATGCTATTTATTCTGACAGGGGCCTGGCATCCCCACCGGGGAATTTTTCTAATTAAAATTTGCTGTTATCAGCTCCGATGTCTTCTTCTTCTTCTTCTTCTTCTTCTTCTTCTTCTTCTTCTTTTTAGTTTTCTTTGGTGTTGTATATGCTGCTGCTGCTGCTGCTGTTGTTGTTGTTGTTCTTCTTCTTCTTTTGCTACTTTGGATTCTTCCTGAGCCAGTTCTTGTCATCATTGTTGATAATACTGCTGTTGTTGTCGCCGCCGCTGCTGTTGTCACAATTTCTTTCTCTCCATATTTCAAGAAATGACTTATGCAGGCACAGGATACTTTATGTTTAGGTTTTGTTTCATATGATTGGATTTAATTCCCACAACATTTACTTATGTATTTATTAATGGTCTAAAAAGGTAAAGGTGTCCCATAACCTATAAGGTCGTAGGGGAGCGATGAGTCACAGACGTCACTTCTCTAGGGACCAGAATATTGATAGCGGCGACCATCTCCACTCTCTCGCTGCTTTACCTTCCCTGACTCTAAAGAAGACAGGCAGCCATTTACAGCTGGGTGAACTGGGGGACTGTACTGAAGCCAAGGCGCGCAAAACAGTCACCCATCCAAGAGGTAACCACGCTCGACGCTGCTTAACTTGTCTGTGGGAAAGCGAGTGCTCCGACCACTGAGCTATCCCGTCGCCCTTATTAACTGTTTAAGTAATCAATTTTTTGTTTGCGTTTGTTTAATTATCACATTAGCTCTGCAATTTTCTCGTTTTTTCCTCCAGTTATATTTTATGGTTTTTTTTCTTTTTCTCTTTTCCTGTCAATTTTTTGCTGATTATAATTATATCATTCATTTCATTTCTTTATATTTTTAGTGTTTTTTTTCCCTATCTCAAGCGAATTAAAGGAGGCAAAAAAGTCTCCTTTCTACAATATTTATACCAGCAGGGTTACAAGTGGAACACAAATATGTCGAGGAGCAAATCCATTGCCCAACACCGGTCTGTGTTGTTTTTTTTTAAATAAAAAGTTCTTTGGATTAAGCAGACGCTTGCCTCTTTGCCCCCCTCCCTTCCCCACCTCTCGCAGCATATGTTTTCAACACGTCTCACAGAGAGAGAGAGAGAGAGAGAGAGAGAGAGAGGAGAGAGAGAGAGAGAGAGAGAGAGAGAGAGAGAGAGAGAGAGATTTTCTTTCAGAGGAAAACAGATTACGTACAAAACATTTTTATTCAGTACTCTAATTATCTTAAAAAAAATAAAGTTGAGAGAAAGAGAGAAAGGGAGACAGACAGAGAGACTGACAGAGAGAGAGACTAAGAGAGAGACAGACAGAGAGAGAGAAGAGAGAGAGAGAGAGAGAGAGAGAGAGAGAGAGAGAGAGAGAGAGAGAGAGAGAGAAGAGAGAGAGAGAGAGAGAGATTTTCTTTCAGAGGAAAACAGATTACCTACAAAACATTTTTATTCAGCACTCTAATGATCTTAAAAAAAAAGTTAAGAGAAAGAGAGAGAGGGAGACAGACAGAGAGACTGACAGAGACAGAGAGAGAGACCTAGAGAGATACAGAGGGAGAAAGAGAAAGAAAGAGAGAGAGAGAGAGAGAGAGAGAGGGAGAGAGAGAGAGAGAGAGAGAGAGAGAGAGAGAGAGAGAGAGAGAGAGAGAGCGACAGACAGACAGACAGACAGACAGAGAGGTTGGAAAGTCAATTATCTCCCTTCCCACATCACACAATATATTTCACTCAGTTGGATTTCTCTTCGTTCCGGTTATTGCCCCTTCCCTTAGTTCTCTCCCTTCCATACCTTCCCCCGTCCCCTGATCCAACTACCACCCCCACCCCTCTATCCCTACCACCACCTATTTTTGCCCCTCTTTTCTCTACTATTGATCGCTGTTTGATTATAACTGGTTAACCTGTGTGTGTGTGTGTGTGTGTGTGTGTGTGTGTGTGTGTGTGTGTGTAGTGTGTGTGTGTGTAGTGTGTGTGTGTAGTGTGGTGTGTAGTGTGTGTGTGTGTGTGTGTGTAGTGTGTGTTTGTGTGTGTGTAGTGTGTGTGTGTTTAGTGTGTGTGTGTGTGTGTGTGTTTGTGTGTGTGTGTGTGTGTGTGTGTGTGTTTGTGTGTGTGTGTTGTGTGTGTGTGTGTTGTGTGTGTAGTGTGTGTGTTGTTGTGTGTGTAGTGTTTGTGTGTGTGTTTAGTGTGTGTCAAGTCAAGTCAAATTTTTATTTCCAGATGGTGCATTGAATAAGCAATGCATTTCCTTTTTTCATCAAGCCATCTATCTAAGGACAAATGGTGGTCTGTGTGTGTGTGTGTGTGTGTGTGTGTGTGTGTGTGTGTGTGTGTGTGTGTGTAGTTTGTTTGTTTTTGTTTAATGTCCATTCACTACTTGGTGATAAGGACACACCTGCATTCAAACCAACATCTCTCTCTCTCTCTCTCTCTCTCTCTCTCTCTCTCTCTCTCTCTCTCTCTCTCTCTCTCTCTCTCTTTTTCTGTATATTTATATTCTCACAACTATCTACAGTAGAGGTCTTACTAAAGATTGAGCCAAATATATCAGTATCTTGGTATCTTGGCTCCATGCCTGAGAACTTATTATTTTTAAAAGTTAAGTCTTTTCTAGCCTCAGATATTAACTGGTTAATGTGCATCTTCCAGCTCAGCTTTCTTATTAAAATTACACCTAAGAATTTGACATCTGGTTTATACTTAAGCACTGTTCCTTCTAATTTCAGGATTGGTAATTTTGATGGGTTTTCACCATTATCAAAATGCACCAGACATGTTTTATTCTGCAGATAATTCTAACTGGTTATGAACTCTTTCATAAAGCTACAGAATTTATTCAGCTCGTCTTGATATAATTTTTCAACATGATTGATAACTCTTTTTGTGATGTTTTTCCGAACTGAAGTATGTATCCATATAGCGGTATCATCAGCATACTGAGCAACTTGTGTATCAGTTGACAAACAACTAGGAAGGTCATGTACAAGAATAGAAAACAAAATCGTGGCAAGCACTGATCCTTGCGGAATACTTAAATCGATAGACTTAAACGATGGGTAGACTGGACCCAGTTTAGTACAAATTGATCTATCAGATAAAAATGTTTCAAGATATTTATATAACATTCTATTGATACCATTGTGGTTCAATTTATGCAACAATTGTTCATGACAGACTCTATCGCAAGCTTTCTTCACGTCAAAGAATGTGGCTAATACGCTTTTTCTTCTGGAAAATTGTTTTTTTTTATAAATTTGATGGGTTAATTTAACTAATTGATCAGAAGTACATCTTCCCTTTCGAAAGCCAGCTTGATTGACTGGGATAACAACATTCTTTTCACAAGAATAAAACAGACGCTTATGTATAATGTTTTCCATTACTTGGGAAGTAAGAGCAATTGGTCTATAACTATCTACTGATGACCGCATCTTACCTTTCTTAAGGATTGGAACTGTTATCGACTGCCTCCAGATATTAGGAAGAGTGCCATTCATCCAACAATTTTGGGAAAAAATGAAAAAAGTAGCCTTTTCCATTTTAAAGGCATATGGGTCAACATTTGATAAGATATACCATCTGAAGCAACTGCTGTCTTGTTATGTAAAAACGAATCTAACGTTTCAATAAATTCGTCATATTGAAAGGGAGCTTTGAAATAATCGGCATTATATGATGATGGATTTTCTGATTTGTTTAGCTTTTCTGATGAGTCATTACGTTTGATGTCTGACTGAAGCTTTAAGAATGAACTATTTTTTTAAAACATTGTGACGAAGGCTTCTGCTTTTTCAACTGTGCTTGGAAATCTATCATTTTCAAACTTGATTGGATATGATGGGAGCTGAAACCCATTTTTTTCATTTCATTAACGTTCTTCCAAACTTTATGCAGTCCTTGGATTCTGATACTTCATTTATACAGAATACTGTCCAATATTTGTTTTTCGCCTGAGCAATTACTTTTTTACAATGACATTTAGCACATTTCATACGAATAAAGTTTTCTTCTGATTGATCTTTTAACCATGTTTTGTACTGTTCCTTTTTATATTTTACTGCTTCTTCACATGCTTTAGTCCACCATCTATTGCCTGATCGCTTTCCATTCTTGCTGGTTTTGCGTTTGGGGATGGAAAACTCAGCTGCAAGCATGAGCTTTGCCACAAAATTTGAATAGAATTTATCAGCATCATCCTCTGCAATCGTTTCAATATCAATAGCCTGCAGAAATGATTAAAAAGTACTCCAGTTAGCCAGTTTGTATATGAATTGAGGGATTTTATCTTCTATATGTGGTAGATCTGATGTGGCAAGGTCCTCAAATGACAATGTAATAGGAAAATGATCACTTCCGAGACAATCTTCTTCAACATTCCAGGTGCAATTAATTGCTAACCCTGGAGATAGCAAAGCTAGATCAATGGCTCTGGGTTTATAAGTAGGAACATCAGGGATTCTGGTTACTCTACCATCATTCAATAAGCAAATCTTTGAATCTACAATGTTTTCTACTAAACGATTGCTGGTGATGGTAGAGCACCCGGAATCCCCCCAAAAATCATGAGAATTGAAATCTCACAGAATGATCCATTTACGTTTTGTGAAGTCTGGGTATTTTAACCAGTCACTATTGTCATTTTTGGACCTACATTTAATATTTCATCTTTGTTAATTTTAATGGTCACACCTGTATGATAAATATATGATGTACTTTGCACAATAGGAGATATAACTAGATTTTCATAATTTAAGAACCCTGCCTGGCATCTATGGCAGATTTCACTTTAGAATTAGTATCACAATCACATAGTGGTGGGTAATAATACATTTTCCAATTGAGGCATTTCCCCTTTTTCCACATTCAAAGACTGGAGTGGTATAGCATAATTATCAGTTATTAAAAATTGAGTAAAGCCCAACAGATTGGTGGCTATGCTCCAAGCCTTTCACTGTAAAATTTTAACGCCTTTAGAAAAATGTAATGTAATATCCAAGCCTGTCTTCATGTTGTAAATTTTGTTTTGTCATACATGTATACAATATTGTAGTCAAATGGTTTTAGTCGACAATACGTTACTCATGTAAAAAAATACCCATTCACACATGTGTGTAGTGTGTGTGTGTGTGTTTGTTTGTAGTGTGTGTGTGAGTGTGTGTGTGTAGTGTGTGTGTGTGTGTGTGTGTGTGTGTGTGTGTGTGTGTGTGTGTGTGTGTGTGAGTGAGTGTGTACTTTCTTTAATTTACCGTCTGTTCACTCAAGGTGATATAAGACGGAAAAAGGTCACAATATATAGGGAATGTGTGTGTGTGTGTGTGTGTGTGTGTGTGTGTGTGTGTGTGTGTGTGTGGTGTGTAGGCGTGCTTGCAAGAATGTGAGTAGATGTGTATTTGCAAGCTCTGTGTGTGTGTGTGTGTTTGTGTGTGTAGTGTGTGTGTCGTGTGTGTTTAGTGTATGTATAAGGGGGTGTGTGTGTGTGTGTGTGCAATCCTTTTTTTCTATATCTATTTGCTTCTCTCTCTAAGCCTCATTTTGTGTCTCTCTGCCACTCTTCTTCTGTCCCTTTCTCTCCCCCCCCCTCTCTCTCTCTCTTCTCTCCCTCTCTCTTTCTCTCCACCCCTCTCTCTCTCTTTCTCTCCCTCTCTCTATCCCCTCTCTCTCCCCTCCCTCTCTTCCTCTCCCTTTCCCACCCCCCTCTCTCCCTCCATCGCTATTCTTCTGCCATATTCTTAATATATCTGTGACATTTTTGCTTTCTGTCCGATTAAGTCCTATCCTGTCCCTCCCTTTCTATTTTTCGCCATTTCCTTTTTCACCATCAATGGCTCCCCACACCTCGTATGTTTCCCCATCTCCCTGTTCTGTGTGTGTGAATGTAGGTATTTCTGGTCTCAGTGACCTAGTCTGTGTGAGTGTGTGTGTGTGTGTGTGTGTGTGTGTGTAGTGTATGTGTGTGTGTTGTGTGTGTGTGTGTGTGTGTGTGTGTGTGTGTGTGTGTGTGTGTGTAAGTGTAGCTTGTGTGTGTATGTGTGTGTGAGTGTAGTGTGTGTGTAGTGTGTGTGTCTGTGTGTGTAGTGTGTCTGTGTGTGTTTGTGTGTGAGTGTAGTTTGTGTGTGTATGTGCGTGTGTGTGTGAGTGTAGTGTGTGTAGTGCGTGCGTGTGTGTATTTGTGTGTATGTGTAGTTTGCGTTTTTGTGTGTGTAGCGTGTGTGGAGTTTGTGTGTGTTGTGTGTGTGTGTGTGTGTGTAATGTGTGTGTAGTGTGTGTGTGGTTTGTGTGTATTTTGTGTGTGTTTGTGTGTAGTTTGTCTGCGTAGTGTGTGTGTGTGTGTATCCGCCCTTTGTCATCAACTCTTTCTTACGCGTTCCTTTTTAGTTTGTCTGCCTTCCTGTCTGTTTCTCTTTATTGCCTCTCTCTCTCTCCTCTCCCCCCCCCCTCTCTCTCTCTCTCTTCCGCCCCTCCCCTCTCTCTTCTTTTTTACCGACCATCATCTCTATACCTGTGTCTGTGGCTTTTTGACATTTTTATACGTGCCCCCCCCCTCTCTCTCTCTCTCTCTCCTTCTCTCTCTCCCTCTCTCTCCCTCTCTTTTTCCCCCCTCTCTCTCTCTCTGTTGCCGACCATCATCTCTATAGCTCTGATTGTGTCTGTGGCTTTTTGAATTTTTCTACCGTGCCCTCTCTCTCTCTCTCTCTCCTTCTCTCTCTCTCTCTCTCTCTCTCTCTCTCTCTCTCTCTCTCTCTCTCTCTCTTCTCTCTCTCTCTCTCTCTCTCTCTCTCTTTTGATACCGACCATCATCTCTATACCTATGATTGTATCTGTGGCTTTTTGACATTTTTTTCTACCGTGCCTCTCTCTCTCTCTCTCTCTCCCCCTCTCTCTCTCCTTTCTCTCTCTCTCTCCTTCTCTTTCTCCTCTCTCTCCCCCTGTCTCTCTCTGTTACCGACCATCATCTCTATACCTATGATTGTGTCTGTGGGCTTGTTGAAATTTTTTATACGTGCCCTCTCTCTCTCTCTCTCTCTCTCTCTCTCTCTCTCTCTCTCTCTCCCTCTCTCTCCCCCCTCTTTCTCTCTCCCTCTCTCTCTCTCTCTCTCTCCTCTCTCTCTTCTCTGTTACCGACCATCATCTCTATACCTATGATTGTGTCTGTGGCTTTTTGACATTTTGCTACCGTGCCCTCCCTCTCTCCCTCTCTCTCTCTCTCTCTCTCTCTCTCCCTCTCTCTCTCTCTCTCTCTCTCTCTCTCTCTCTCTCTCTCTCTTTGTTACCGACCATCATCTCTATACCTATGATTGTATCTGTGGCTTGTTGACATTTTTCTACCGTGCCCTCTCTCTCTCTCTCGCTTTTGTTGCTACTAGCCTCCCTGCTCCAAGTCATCCCTAACCCCACCCCCACCCCTCCCTCAGCTTCTGCCGTTGCAATGCTATTTCCCTTGCACCTTCACCCCCCTCCCCTCCTCCCAGACAAATACTGTCCTTCGGAATCCCCACTGTGCCCTCTTCCTACTCCCTCCCCTCCTCTTTTTCCGCGCCCAAAACCTAATGTGTTCGTTCTCTTCTTCCTTCTCTGTCACCTGCCTCCATCCATACCCATTCCTAGGTTCAGTTATCCCATGATGGATCTGTCTGTCAGTATGTTTCCCTGTGTCTGTTTTGTTTTTCTTTTTTCCTTCTCTCAGTCTGTGTCTGTTTCTGTGTCTGTTTCTGTGTCTGTCTGTCTCTGTGTCTTTCTCTGTCTGGGGCTTTCTGTCTGTGTCTTTCTCTGTCTTCTGTCTCTCTGTCTTTTTCTCCCCTCCTCTCTCTTTCTCTTTCTCTGTCTGTCTCTTTTTGTTGGTCTGTCTATCTATGTGTCTTTCTGTTTGTCTGTCTGTATGTGTCTCTGTCTCGTCTCTCTCTGTTTTGTGTGGTGTTTTGGTGTGTGTGAGTGTGTGTGTTGTGTGTGTGTGTGTGTGTATGTCTGTCTGTCTGTCTCTCTCTAATTATAATATCTCTTCCTCCCTCTCTCTTTCTCTCTCACTCTCTACCCACACCCCCTCTCTCTCTGTGCCTCCCTCCCTCCCTCCATCGCTCTCTCTCTCACTCTCTCCCCCTCCCTCCACCCTCCACCCCCTCCTCTCCATTCACTGTATCTCTCTGCGTTCCTGTCTTTACTCTCTCTCTCTTGTCTCTCTCTGTCTCTCTGTCTCTGTCTCTGTCTGTCTGTCTGTCTGTCTGTCTGTCTCCTCTCTTCTCTTCTCTCTCTCTCTCTCTCTCTCTCTCTCTCTCTCTCTCTCTCCTCTCTCTCTTTTCTCTCTCTCTCTCTCTCTCTCTCTCTCTCTCTGCTTGTCTGTATTCTGGTTTGTCTTTCTGTATGTTATGAATCGACAGTTGAGGTGTGTGTGTGTGTGTGTTTTAAACTTCTCTCTATCTTCTCCCATAACTATAGGTAGGTGGGGGATGGCTGTAAAAAAAACACCCAACAAAACAAAACCGCATCACACGGGGACTGGATGTTTCAAGGATACTTATAGGGCTGACTTCGTTGAATCCTCGAAATGAGAGAATTTGAGGTGTAAAAGAAAAGTAGATAAGAAGATAATTATTATCACATTCTTAACAGTTATACAGTCCTCTTGAAATTCTCTCTATCCATTTTCTTCTGGCATCCTTCTGTATTGTATTGTATTGTGCTGTGTTGTTTGTATTGTGTTGTATTGTATTGTGTTTTTTTGTATTGTTTTGTGGGTTTTTTGTATTATTTGTATTGTATTGTATTGTGTTGTGTTTTTGTTGTATTGTTTTTGTTGTATTGTAATTTTATTGTATTGTGTTGTGTTGTGTTGTATTGTATTGGTTGTATTGTATTGTGATGTATTATATTGTGATGTATTGTATGGTAATGTTTGTATTGTAAATTGTGTTTTATTGTATTGTTTGTGATGTATTGTGTTTTATTGTATTGTGATGTATTGTATTGTGTTTATTGTATTGTGATGTATTGTATTGTATTGTATACCATTCTAAATGACGGCAGATATCTCTGCATTAAATTCGCACTACTTTCTCCGGGGGAGAGCGTGTCGCCACAAGAGCAGCGCCACTCAATTTTTCTCTTCCTTTTCCTGACTGCATGTGTATTGTTTTTCCAATCAGAGCGGCTTTTTTTTACATAATTTTGTCAGGGAAAATCTGTCATTGCCATGGGTTCTTTTACATGCACTAAATACGAGTCGCACACAAGACATAAGTTTATAATCTCATCTGAAAGGCTAGCACCCAGACCACCACTCACAGGTGGGAAAAGTTTCGAGTACAAACGGGGATCAAATCACAACACAATTCCAACCTGGACTTTTCGCTTTCTAGGCAGATGGCATTGAGTTTTTCTTATTCTATTTTATTTCTTGTTCTTGTTGCTAACGCATTTTTCCATTAACCGCCCCCCCCCCTCTCCTTACTATTACCCCTCCCCCACCACCACCAGACTCTGTTCATCTCCTCCACACCTCCTCCCTACCCCCACCCCTCCCCCTCCCCCCCATCCCTGTCTATTTCCCGCTTTCCCCATTCCCTCCTCAACCCTACCCCCCCACCTCCCTACCCCCACCTTCCCTTAATTTCCTCTCACACAAGCTCGACCAATAATTACCACACCTCATCTGTCCTCTCTCTCTCCCCCTCCACACCCCCCTCCCTCTCCTGCCCTTCCACTCTCTCTCTCTCTCTCTCTCTCTCTCTCGCTCTCTCTCTCTCTTCTCTCTCTCTCTCTCTCCTCTCTCTCTCTCTTCTCTCTCTCTCTCTCTCTCTCTCTCTCTCTCTCTTTCTCTCTATCTTCTCTTAGGCCTATCCCTTGTCCTACACATGATTTTTTTCTGGTTCCAGTCATGTGTCTTTTATGTTTGTCTGTCTGTCTGAAAGTGTGGTTGTGTGTGTATGTGTGTGTGTGCGTGCGTGCGTGTGTGTGTGTGTGTGTGTGTGTGTGTTTGTGTGTGTGTGTGTGAATGAATATATGTCTGTCTGTCTCTCTCTCCCTCTGTCTTTCTGTCTCTATCTGTTTCTCTTATCTCTGCATCTGTGTCTGTCTTTATTTTTCTCCCTCTGTCTCTCTCTCTCCCTGTCTCTGTCTCTCCCTCTGTCTCTCTGTCTCTAATTGTCGCTGTCTCTCTGTCTCTGTCTGTCTCTATCTGTCTCTCTCTCTGTGTCTCCACCCCCCTCCCCTCTCTCTCTGTCATTTTGCCTCCTTCTCTGACTCTTCCTTCTCCGTCTTTATGTCTATCTGTATTTCTCTCTGCATCTGTGTCTGTCTTTATTATCTCTCTCTGGTCTCTCTTTGTCTCTGTCTCTCCCTCTGTCTCTTTGTCTCTTGTCTCTTTCTTTCTCTGTCTCTCTCTCGCTCTATCTCTCCATTCTCTCCCATTCTCTCCATTCTCTCTCTCCCCATTCTCTCTCTCTCTCCCATTCTCTCTCTCTTCTCCCATTCTCTTTCTCTCCTCCCCCTCTCTCCCCCCCATTTCTCTCCGATACACTCTTCTTTTATCTCTCTCTCTCTTTCTCTCCTCTCTCTCTCTCTCTCTCTCTTCTCTCACTCCTCTCTCTCTCTCTCCCATACACTCTCTCTCATTCTCTCTCTCTCTCACCCTCTTCTCCCATACTTCTCCTCTCCTCCTCTCCTCTTCTCTCTCCCTCCTTCTCTCTCACTCTCTCCATCTCTCTTCTCTCTCTCTCTCTCTCTCTCTCCCTCTCTCTTCTCTCTCCCCTCACTCCTCTCTCCCTACTCCTTCTCTCTCTCTCTCTCTCCCTCACTCTCTCCTTCTCTCCTCATCTCTCTCTTTCTCTCTCTCCTCCTCTCTCTCTCTCCCTCACTCTCTCCTCCCTCCTCTCTCTCTCTCTTGCTCCTCTCTCCTCTCTCCTCTCCCCTTCTCTCTTCTCTCTCTCTCTCTCTCCCTTTCTCTTCTCTCTCTCTCTCTCTCTCCTCTCCTCTCTCTCTCTCTTCTCTCTGCCTCTCTCTCTCTCTCTCTCTCTGTGCCACAGTGTCTGGTGAGAGGATTATCGTCGCAGTTAATGGCCTGGGCGCCGTGCATTTCACAGTTCATCACATGCCTCTCTATCTGTCCGCCCTTCTCTTTCTCTTTTTCTTCTGTTTGTCTCTCTCCTGTCTCTCTTCTCTTGCTCTGTCTTCTTCTCTTTCTCGATCTGTCTGTCTGTTGATCTGCCCTTCTCTCTGTCTCTCTCTCTCTGTCTGTATCTGATTCTGTTTGTCTGTCTTGTCTCTGTCTGTTTCTGTTCTCTCTCTGCTCTGCTAGTCTGTCTGTTTCTGTTGTCTGTCTGTCTCTGTTCTCTGTCTTCTGTCTTCTATCTGTCTGTATCTCTTCTGTCTGCTTGTCTGTCTGTCTGTCTGTCTGTCTTTTCCTTTGCTCGTTCTTTTTGTCTGTTTTGTGTGTTGTATGTAGTTCTCTGTCTGTATTATCTGTCTTCTTCTATCTTTCATATGCTTTTCTATGTGTCTTGTTTTCTATATCTATTAATATAATATTATGTATTATATTATTTGTATATTTATGTATATTGATGATTTGTATGTTTTATGTTCTTCTATTGTTTTTAAATGTGTAATAGCTATTATAAATCCCTGATGGGTATGTTGTAGTGTATTTTTGTCTGTGTGGTGTAGGTTGTTTGTTGATGTTCATGTATGTGCAATGTGCTTTGGAAATGTGAGAGTGAGCCATGGTACAAGAATCGGAGGAAGAGCACAGGTTCTTGTGACGTGTGGATGAGGGTGAGAATTGAATTTACAAATGAGCACGATCAGAGAGAGAGAGAGAAGAGAGAGAGAGAGAGGAAGAGAGAGAGGAGACGAGAGAGAGAGATGATTAGCGAGAAGAGAGAGAGATTGATAAGAGAGAGAGAGAGAGAGAGAGAGAGAGAGAGAGAGAGAGAGAGAGAGAGAGAGAGAGAGAGAGAGATGAGACGAGAGAGAGAGATGAAAAGAGAGAAGCGAAGAGACACGGAGAGAGAGACGAAGAGAGAGCGACAGAGACGGAAGCAGAGACCACAAGTTTAAGATTGATCTCTGAACCTGGGCACTATCAATTGGTATTCGAACTGGGTGCTATAACGAAGACCTGACGGGTTGAAATAGACACAGACGCCCCTGCAGATAATTGAGAAGAGAGAGAAGGAGAGAGAGAGGGGGGAGAGAGAGAGAGAGCGAAGAGAGAGAGACAGGAGAGAGAGGGAAGAAGAGAGAGAAGAGAGGACAGAGAGAGAGGGAGAGAGACGAAGAGAGGAGAGAAGAGAAGAGAGAAGAGGAGGAGATAAGAGAGAAGAGAGAGAAGAGAGAAGACAGAGACGAGACAGAGAGGCAGAGAGAGACAGAGAGAAGAGAGAAACAGAGACAGAGACAGAGAGGAGAGAGACAGAGAGAGAGAAACGAGACAGAGACAGAGGAAGGCAGAGAGAGACGAGAGGAAAGAACGAGGAGAGAGAAAGAGAGAGAGACAAGAGACAACAGAGAGAGGAGAGAAAGAGAAGAGGAGAGAGAGGAGAGAGAGAGAGAGGAGAGAGAGAGAGAGAGAGAGAGAGAGAGAGAGAGAGAGAGAGAGAGAGAGAGAGAGAGAGAGTTTCTCCATTGGATGTGTTTCCATGATTAAAGCGATACTGTCATCCTTCTACCTCATAATCATATCATAAAATACAGTGAACAAAAAGTTCCACAGTTTTGATTAAAAAAAAAAATCGATCTGTTTTCCGTTTAAAAACTTTATACTTTGTTACCGTGAAATCTCCTGACTGATCCAGTAACTTCTTTTTACCTTCTTGAAGTCTTTTCTTTTCGTGGCACTACCTTGATTTATTGAAATAAAACTACCATGTCGTGAGCAAGTTCTCCCCTTCTCCACAACAGAAATAACTCAGATGTCTGGGAAAGTCGTGTGCGTGCGTGCGTGCGTGCGTGTGTGTGTGTGTGTGTGTGTGTGTGGTGTGTGTGTGTGTGTGTGTGTGGTGTGTGTGTGTGTGTGTGTGTGTGTGTGTGTGTGTGTGTGTGTGTGTGTGTGTGTGTGTGTGTGTGTGTCTTTGATTGTAAAATACTACATTGGGTCTATTATAAGCCAAAAGAATAAAATATTATGCTTGTGTGAAAATGGATGGAATGGCTGTGTGTTCTCTGGAAGTAAATCGAACAGAACAGAACCGATAAATCCGGAGATACGCCAGATAAAATAATGTGAAGATCACATAATTATTCTATTATGTGGTATGGTTTCCTTTTATGTCCCACCGTGGAGATACAGGGATTCTGTCAGTATAGATAACATCCCTATCTTCTGGAAAAATCTGTGATTCGAATTCCCTCTTTTCTATTCCTCTCTTTCTTTCTTTCTGCCTTGTTCTTTTTGTTCCCGTCACCTTATTCTTATTTTTTTGCTTTCTTTGTCTATTCTAAATCGCTTCAATTTGTTTGTTTTACAAGATTCAGCGCTATATAAATTCCATATATTCTTGTTCTTGTTCTTGTTCTTTGTTGTTGTTGTTGTTGTTGTTGTTGTTCTTCTCTTCTTCTTCTTCTTCTTCTTCTTCTTCTTCTTCTTCTTCTTCTTCTTCTTCTTCTTCTTCTGTCTTTTTCGTTCAGAAAGACTGAAAAAGATAACAATTCTCTCCCACGCCGGAGTCGGATGTGCTGGGGCCTGACTTGCTAGGCGCTTAACGGCGGCAGCGCAAGATATTTTCGCTCATATGACACTGATAGCTGCTGTCTGAGATTTCAAAGGAGAAGAAGAAGAAGAATTGCGAAGAAGAAGAAGAAGAAGAACGAAGAAGCGAAGAAGAAGAAGAAGAAGAAGAAGAAGAAGAAAGAAGAAGAAGAAGAAAGAAGAAGAAGAAGAGAAGAAGGAGAAGAAGAAGAAAGAAGAAGAAGAAGAAAGAAGAGAAGAAGAAGAAGAAGAAGAAGAAGAAGAAGAAGAAGAAGAAGAAGAAAGAAGAAGAAAGAAGAAGAAGAAGAAGAAGAAGAAGAAGAAGAAGAAGAAGAAGAAAAGAAGAAGAAGAAGAAGAAGAGAAGAAGAAGAAGAAGAAGAAGAAGAAGAAGAAGAAGAAGAAGAAAGAAGAAAGAGAGAAGAAGGAAGAAGAAGAAGAAGAAGAAGAAGAAGAAGAAGAAGAAGAAGAAGAAGAAGAAGAAGAAGAAGAAGAAGAAGAAGAAAGAAGAAAAGAAGAAGAAAGAAGAAGAAGAAGAAGAAGAAGAAGAAGAAAAGAAGAAAGAAGAAGAAGAAGAAGAAAAGAAGAGAAGAAGAAGAAGAAGAAGAGAGAAGAAGAAGAAGTAAAAGAAGAAGAAGAAGAAGAAGAAGAAGAAGAAGAAGAACAAGAAGAAAGTTTCCTTTTCGGTGTACCCTCTGTCCAGTTGTCAGGGCAGTTCAAAATGTTTCTAATTCCGTAAATGACCTAGGATATCTGAAAACAGCCACACTAACCTGGGCAATGTCTGCAATCACAAATGAAAGGGGAGTTGCTATGTCTGTCTGGCCAGTGACTAGAATTTTAAGCGCTATTTTCGTTCTCTTGAATTCTGGCGGTGGTCAGAGATCGAAACAGATTTCTGATTGATTGGTTCATCGGTGTTGTGAAGTGGGAGGGTTCTAAAACTGGACCGGGCATTGATAAAATAGTCTGTTTTACCAGAAAAGAAAATGTGTCATCTCATGCAAAGCACATAAGTTTAGGAGAAGGAAAAAAAAAGAACTAATGTTAGTTTTGTTTGTTTTATTCGTTTTTTGGTGCTGTTTCTTTTTTGGGGGAAGGGGGTGGGGGTAGGGGAGTTTCCATTTTCTATGAAAGAAATTACTTTCTGGAATCCCAGACTCTTTGACAGGTAAAACAAACAGATAGCTTTCTGTAGGTTCTTTCTTCCTAAAATGAGATAGAAAGATTCCGCGCTCAGTAGGTTTGGCGTTCCATATTGCAACATTCAGAATACACAGAGAAACAGGCCTCTTCTTTCAAAACTTCTTCAACAGTGACACTGCACAGCTGTAAAAGAAACACTCAATGTCCACTGTAGGTGTCCTCGTCTTGTTCATTTTAAGGTGTTCCATAACCTATAAGGTCGTAGAGGAGCAAAGCGTCAGAGACCTCACTTCTCTTGGGGCCAGCATATTGAGGGCGGCGCCCATCTCCACTCTCTCGCTGCTTTATACCTTCCCTGACCCTAAAGAGGGCAGGTACTCATTTACAGCTAGGTGAACTGGGGGAACTGTACTGAAGCCAAGGCGCACAAACGGTCACCCATCCAAGTGGTAACCACGCTCGATGCTGCTTAACTTGGCTGGGGGAAAGCGAGTGCTCCGACCACTGAGCCACCCCGTTAATATAAAATATGAAATAAAACCACGACCATTATAACTTTGAAGAGCAATGGTAAGCAACCACACCACGCACGACAACCACCTTCAAGTGAAGGTACAGGCCTGTTCTTGTTTCTTTTCAGGCAAGCAAAAGGACAAGGTGTTGTTCCAAACGAAGTCACCTTATAGCTGAGACTTTGTAAAGCCACCACTTCTCCTGTACACCAGAACGATTTCTTTCTTTCTTTCTTTATTCTTTTTCTTTCGAAGATAATGGAATAAGCAAAACATCTTGCGTACACGTTAAATCCTGTCCGCTTTTCGGAAGAGTAGGCAATTGTGTGCCGGTGGAAACAGATGACAAACATTTACAAAACTGCATACACACGGGGACTATATGTAAAAAAGCACATGAGTGCTTATTCCATTATCCTCGATATAAAAGAGTAAATAAATAAAAAATAAATAAATAAAGCAGTCATGTGCTTTTCTCTATCCAGTCCCAGTGTGTATGCAGTTTTTTTTGTAAATGTTGTCATCCTTTCCTACCAGCACACAATGGCCTACTCTTCCGAAAGGCGGAACGGGTTTGAACGTGTGCGCAAAGCAGTTCTGCGTGAAGAAGAACTGTGCAGCATACACAAGTTGAGTTGTAAATGCACGGTTCTTTTGTCAATTGTTGGCAAAGTTATTTTTTTTGTTTGTTTCTCAATAGTTTCAGACGCTGGAGACGGGAGAGGAGGAGGTGGCAGTGTTCTGTTCGCAGTGTAAAGGTGGTGGTGACTGGAGCATCTCTGTCTCTGTGAAGAAAGCTCTAAGCGCCTTTAAACACGATACAAAGCACAGTAGTCCAAGTAAAAGGAGGTAAAGGTAGAGGAGTCCCATAACCTATAAGGTCGTAGGGGAGCGAGGCGTCAGAGACCTCACTTCTCTAGGGCCAGCATATTGAGGGCGGTGGCGCCCATCTCCTCTCCCTCGCTGCTTTATCTTCCCTGACCCTAAAGAGGGCAGGTACCCATTTACAGCTGGGTGAACTGGGGGAACTGTATTGAAGCCAAGGCGCGCAAACGGTCACCCATCCAACTGGTAACACGCTCGATGCTGCTTAACTTGGCTGGGGGAAAGCGAGTGCTCCGACCACTGAGCTATCCCGTACCCGTACAAGTACTGAGCGAAAACTCCAACACAGGATAACTGCCACCCAGTAGATCGGTGGTCTAGAGGAAACGCGCCTGTCTAAAAAGCGAAAAGTCTGGGTCGGAGGTGTGCGGTGGTTCGAATCCTCGTTTGGACCCGAAACTTTTCCCCCATCCATTAGACCATGAGTGTTGGTCTGGGTGCTAGTCTTTCAGATGAGACGATAAAACGAGGTCCCGTGTGTTACACACAATTATTTAGCGCACGTAAAAGAACGCACGGCAACAAGAAAGTTGTCCCTGGAAAAATTCTGTAGAAAAAAGCCACTCTGATAGGGAAACAAATACTGTTGCAGACAGAAAAAGAAACCCCAAAAAAAGGGTGGCGCTGCTCTTGTGGCGGCGTGCTCTCCCCGGGGAGAGCAGCCCGAATTTCACGCAGAGAAATCTGCCGTGACTTAAAATTGTATAAATAAATAAATAAATAAATAAATATACTCTCCCACCCTAACCCACTCTGTTTACTGGCCACCCTTGTGATGAATTATCTATAGGGGATAGACTGCACATAATTATAATGATAAAACGCCTGCGTGTGTGTATATGAATGAAAAAAAGGTGAAAAAAGCATGAATGCAAATTCTACTTTGTCGTTGTCTGTCTTTGAATTAATACATGAAATACTGTATAAAGAATACATGGAATTTATATAGCGATAATGAGAACAAATCAAAATGCTTATATTCAATGTGTATATAACATAATCATCATTTTGGAAGAAAAATAGTTGTTTCTGTCATATTCGTAGTCATAATTTTTTAAAACTTACTTTTGAAAACCAAACCAAACTAATCCAAGCCAAAGCAAAACAAAGAAAAAAAAACCCACGTACATGAAAGAAAAAATGGAACAAAGAAGACGCAGAGCGACTTACGAGTAAAACAGACATAGCGAAATGAAGCAACACAAAGCCAGACAAAAACAAAGCAAAATACAACACATGCACGACAAAACAAAGCCAAAGGAATTGTATTGTTCTACAACTACAGAGAGTTAAAGAGTAGTTCTACATAGTAGGGATATTGGCAGTAAGGGTTGTGTTGGGTCTTAGACAATACATTATGTTAAAGGGGAACGCAAGACTGAGAAGTCAAACCTGGAAACTCTCTACATTTTTCTTCACACTCCAACAATTTACGCAGAGCTGTTTTATTATATGCGCACAAACGTAAATCCGCGCCGATATCCATGTACGTAAACACACACACACACACATTACGCACACACACACACTACGGACACACACACTACGGACACACACACACACACACGCACACACACACACAAACAAACACACACACACACACACTGCGGACACACACACACTCTACACACACATACTACACACACGCACACACATACTACACATACACACGCACACACACACAACGGACACACACACACACACACACACTACGGACACACACACACACACACACACTACGGACACACACACACACACACACACACACACAACGGACACACACACACACACACACACTACGGACACACACACACACACACACACACACACACACACACACACACACACACTACGGACACACACACCCACACACACACACACACACTACGGACACACACACACACACACACACACACTACGGACACACACACACACTATGGACACACACACACACACACACACACACACACACACACACACACACACACACACACACACACACACACACACACACACCACACACACACACACACAGTACACATACACACATTACACACACACAACGGACACACACAACACACACACACACACACACACTCACATGCTGTGTCATCATCATGCACACTCGTCAATTCTTCAGTTCAAGACAACCTATCCAGAGAATATATTCCACAGTATAACCAATATCACATTTTTTCCCTTTCGGGAATCACCTTCTGAAAAAACCCGAAGTGCGAACACAATCCTAGTATATAAAGGCAACCACCCCAAAAACAACAACCAAAAACACACCCAACCCCCAAAACCAGCAACAAAATCAACAACAAAAACAACACACACACACACACACACACTTACACACACCCCCCCACCCCCCCCCCCCACACACACACACACCACACACCCACCCACACACACACACACACAAAATCCACACACACACACACATACACACACATATACACACACATACACACTCACATACATACATACACACACATACACACACACACACACACACATACACACACACACACACACCCATTCACACACACCCACACCACCCACCCCACACACAACACAAAACACACACACACACTACGGACACACACACACACACAAGCACACACACACACACACACACACACGTACACACACACACACACACACACACACACACACACACACACACACACACACACACACACACACACACCCGCCCACCCACACACACACAACCTCTGAGAAAACCTGTATACAAAATGGAAAAATGTCAATGGATTATAATAATTATATACTGCGTAGGAGGAAAAGACACGGTTAGCTGCGTGTCGTATCGCCGAATAAGCAGTACAGTTGTTGGTTTTTCTGTTTGTTTGTTGTTTTTTCTGTGTTGTTTTGGGAGGGATGGGGGTTGGGGGGTATATGAACAAAAGGATCGGGATACAGAAAGATTTCCTTCAAGCTAGGCTGTCTGGGAAACTGAATATTACTTTTTTTTTTTAGGCCAGTGTGTTTCATTTGATTGGTGCTGGTTGTTTTTGTCTGATTGTTTGTTCGTCTGTCTGTCTATCTACTTCTTTGCTTGCTTGTATATTCTTTTTTTTTTGCATAATTTCTTGTTTCGTTTGTTTGGCTACTTGGTTGGTTGGCTGGTTGGTTGGCTGGTTGGTTGGCTGGTTGGTTGGTAAAATGTTTAATTGTTGAAGGAAAAATAACAGCTATACCACAAGAGAGCAGAAGAAGGGAGGGATGAAGCTGTGAAGAAGGAGGGGAAGGGAGAGGAGGAGGAGGAAGAAGACAAGTAGGAAATGAAGGAAGAATCCAAAAACAGAAGAAGTATTGCGCAGAAGAAGAATTGCGCAGAAGAATAATTGCGAAGAAGAAGAAGAATTGCGAAGAAGAAGAAGAAGAATTGCGAAGAAGAATTGCGAAGAAGAAGAAGAAGAAGAAAGAAGAAGAAGAAGAAGAAGAAGAAGAAGAAGAAGAAGAAGAAGAAGAAGAAGAAGAAGAAGAATTGCGATGAAGAAGAAGAATTGTGAAGACGAAGAATTGCGAAGAAGAAGAAGAAGAATTGCGAAGAAGATGAAGAAGAATTGTGAAGAAGAAGAAGAAGAAGAATTGCGAAGAAGAATTGCGAAGGAGAAGAATTGCGAAGAAGAATTGCAAAGAAGAATTGCGAAGAAGAATTGCGAAGAATTGCGAAAGAAGAAGAAGAAGAAGAATTGCGAAGAAGAATTGCGAAGAAGAAGAAGATGAAGAAGAATTGTGAAGAAGAAGAAGAAGAATTGCGAAGAAGAATTGCGAAGAAGAAGAATTGCGAAGAAGAATTGCAAAGAAGAATTGCGAAGAAGAATTGCGAAGAATTGCGAAGAATTGCGAAGAAGAAGAATTGCGAAGAAGAATTGCGAAGAAGAATTGCGAAGAGAAGAAGAAGAATTGCAAAGAAGAAGAAGAATTGCGAAGAAGAAGAAGAATTGCAAAGAAGAAGAACTGCGAAGAAGAAGAAGAAGAATTGCGAAGAAGAAGAAGAATTGCGAAGAAGAATGCGAAGAAGAAGAATGCGAAGAAGAAGAAGAACAAGAGGAAGAAGAAGAAGAGAAGAACAAGAGGAAGAAGAAGAAGAAGAAGAAGAAGAAGAAGAAGAAGAAGAAGAAGAAGAAGAAGAAGAAGAAGAAGAAGAAGAAAGAAGAAGAACAAGAAGAACAAGAAGAAGAACAAGAAGAAGAACAAGAGAAGAATTGTGATGAAGAAGAAGAAGAAGAAGAACAACAACAACAACAAGAAGAACAAGAACAAGAAGAATTGCGAAGAAGAAGAATTGCAAGGAAGACCACCACCACCACCACCACCACCCCAACCACCACCACCCCAACCACCACCACCGCCACCACCACCACCACCACCACCACCACCACCACCACCACCACCACCACCACCACCACCACCACCAACAACAACACAACAACAACAACAACAACAACAACAGCAAAACAAAGAAACCAAACAAAAAAACAACCAAGAATGCTGTGAGATTTCACTTTTACACCGTTGAAATTGTAATCCCCTTTAGCGAACATCTTCTTCCATCGACACTCGACGTGGAAACGGATCGCCTCCTGAGGGAATCACCTCAGGGGCATTTCTCCAGTCTTAGTCTATTTCCAGAAACTTGAGCAAGATGAGTCGTTTCCCGGGTGTCCCTACGAGGTTTGGGCCAGCTCGGCTTCTGAGCCTGCCATACAGTGCACTTGTTGTGGAAGGCTGGCAGACAGACAGACAGACAGACAGACAGACAGACGTGCAGTGTGGTGTGGTGTGGTGTGGTGTGGTGTGTGTGTGTATGTGTGTGTGTGTGTGTTAGTGTGTGTGTGTGTATGGTGTGTGTCCGTTGGTGTGTGTGTATGTGTGTGTGTGTGTGTGTGTGTGTGTGTGTGTGTGTGTGTGTGTGTGTGTGTATGTGTGTGTGTGTGTGTGGTGGGAGGTGGATTGGGGGAGGGAGATGACTGACTTTTTTTTATATCGAGGATAATGGAATAAGCACTCATGTGCTTTTTTACATCCAGTTCCCGTGTGTATGCGGTTTTGTAAATTTTTCCATCTATTCCCACCGGCACACAATGGCCTAATCTTTCGAAAAGCGGAACAGAAATTAACGTGTGCGCAAGATGTTCTGCATGCGTTCGCACACGGGGCCTCGGTTTATAGTCTCATCCGAAAGACTTGGGAGGAGGGAGGTAGAGAGATAGGGAGAGAGACATGGAGAAACATATATTTTGAGAGAGACAGAGACTGAGTGATACAGAAGAGAGACAGACAAATACAGAAAGTAATTCATATCGAGTGATGTATTCTAACACAGATGTAAGATATTTGGTAGGGATTTTAAGTTTGTGCAGTGTCTTTAAAACTGTAACATTTCTTCTCAACTAAACACTCTTGTTTTATTTTTTTCACTTTTGTAAAATACCCTCCCCCCCAAAAAAAACAACAACTTGAAATTCTAGCAAGAAACTTGAAAACAGTTAAATCTAGTACTTAGTTTCTATGTGAGTTAGTCTACAACTTTGAAGTTTCGGAGTCTGGTCCGTTGTAACAGAGAGAAGGACAAAAGATGTTTCTACTTCAGTACAAAGCCGTGCTGCTTTGATGAAAGCCCATATATCTGGCGAGTGTCTAGCAATATAAATAAAAAGGAACACAAGTGAAGGTATTGAGTCTAGCCATGGACTGGGGTCACAGTAGTTGAACTGCTACTTTTTTTTCCTCGTCTGCATTTCTTGTCATCTGCAGAAAAGAGAGATTTCAAAGTGATTTGTCCATGTTGCAGAAAGCTACAAAAAGGATTCTGGGTGGTCACCTCAATGTATTTTACCAGGAAAAATGGAATTCATGCATTTCCTCATTCCCACAACGATAGGGGGAAAAAACCCTCCAAGAAGAGATTTTATATTTCGGTATTTCTTAACATACATAGGACCATTATTCTCAAATTAAAACAAAAATTAATAATAATTACTGCTCCATAGTCAAACACGATGGGCACAATAGGGCTCAACGGGGATACACTAAGTTTGAACCATACTCATACAATGAGGGGACTGGATAGCCTAGTGGTTAGAACATCGCGCTCGCAATCTGACAACCCGGGTTCGATTCCCGTTCTAGGGGATATTTTCCTCTGGAGTTAACATCAGTGCAGATGAGACTATAAACCGAGGCGACGTGTACGAACGCACGCAGAACATCTTGCGCACACGTTAAAACCCTGTTCTGCTTTTCGTAAGAGTAGACCAATGTGTGCCGGTGGGAACAGATGACAGAATTTACAAAACCGTATACACACGGGGACTGGATGTAAAAAAGCATATAATTGCGTATTCCATTATCCTTGATATAAAATAATAAAATAAAAAAAATAGATAAAATAAACTATAAAAATATGCGTAATAGCATTCGTACAACGACCACATTTTCAGTTGATTGTTAGCCAACAAATGTTGTACTTGACTCTTCGTGGGGAGCGCAAGGCCTAGCAGGTAATGTTTTGCATTATAAATATCAGGTGACAGGAGTTTTTGTTCAATTCTCCTAAAGTCGTAGTAATACCTGGAGAAGGATGCTGTTCGTCAGGTTTAACTTGCCCAAGAGACATAACCTGAAAAACTTCAGTGCAGTTACCCAATGACTCCTCAGGAAGTTATGAGAGAAGAGAAGAAAAAAAAGTACGAAAGGAGAAGGAAGGGAGGAAGGAAAGAAGAATCAAACAAGCAGGCAAGCAAGAAAACAAGAACGAAAGAAAGATAGAACGAAAGGAAGAAATAACGGAAAGAAGCAAAGACAAAAAGAAAGGAGGGGAAAGAAGAAATAAAGAAAGGATGGAAGAAAAGACGGAAAGCACGAAAGAAAGAGACAAAGCAAGAAATAAAGAAAAAGAAAGAAAGAAAGACTTATAGACAAGCTTAGAGACTTAGAAAGAAGGAAAAACAGAAAGACAGACAGAAAGAACGAAAGAAAGAAAGAAAGAAAGAGAGATACCGTTATCAACCATACCAGTTTCCTCCATTTGGTTTCTTTGCTCTGGCAAAATATGAAACAGAAAAGAAAGCAAGAAAAAAAGAGGAAAAAAGGCAAGAAAAAAAGGAAAGAAAGAAAGGAAGAAAGGCAGGAACAAAGAATGAACGAAAGAAAGAAAGACAGAAAGAACAAAAGAAAGAACAAAAGAAAGAAAGAAATATAGAAAAAAGAAAGACAGAAATATAGATAGAAAGAAATATAGAAAGAAAGAAAGATAAAAAGAAAGAAAGAGAGATGGATAGAAAGAGAGAAAAAAGGCAAGAAAGAAAAGAAAGATAGAAAATGTGTGACATGCAAACAACCTTAGCAGTCTCCTCCATTCTGTTTCCTTGCACATGCGAAATAGGAAAACCCTCACGGCACTATGGCCGTTTGGGATGTGAAATGTGACAGACAGGGCAAGTCCATGTTCAGTTTTAACAGCACGAGCAGAGTGAGACACCAGAAGTCACAGACAGTCCTTTTTTCCTCTGCACAGCAGGGATAGCTCAGTGGTCAGAGCACTCGCTTTCCCCAAGCTAAAGTTAAGCAGCATTGAGCGTGGTTACCAAGTGGATGGGTGACCGTTTGCGCACCTTGGCTTCAGTACAGTCCTCCAGTTCAACCAGCTGTAAATGGGTACCTGTCCTCGTTAGGGTCAGAGGAAGGTAAAGCAGCGAGGGAGAGAAGATAGACTCTGCCCTCAATATGCTGGCCCCTGGAGAAGCTGAGGTCTCTGACACGTCGCTCCAAACAATCACATAGAGTAAGAGAACACCTTGCCCTCTGTCTACCTTTACAGTGGTGATACTGAGCAGCTAGGTCAAGACGAGGAGTTCTCATTGCAGGTGTGGTCTTGTGTATGTTCAGCCAGATACCGATCAATGTCTTATTTCAAGCAGGTAACCTTATAGGGAGGTTTAGAACACCACCGCATCCATCATCAACCACCATCCACCACCGCATCCATCATCAACCACCGCATCCATCATCAACCACCATTCACCACCATCCACCATCAACCACCATCCACCACCATCCACCAACGCATCCACCATCAACCAACATCCATCATCCACCACTGCATCCATCACCGCATCCATCATCAACCACTATCAACCATCAACCACCATCAACCACCATCAACCACCATCCACCACCGCATCCACCATCCACCATCGACCACCATCCATCATCCACCATCCACCACCATCCACCACTATGTAGTTGTGTGGACAGCACAGATAGCACAGTGGTAGGTGGGATCATCTCTTTGTGCGTGTTTTCTGTCTGGTCCATTTCTAGCAACCCTACGCCCCGTTATGTACAGCTTCTACGGTATAATTGTTTGTTTTCAGTATCTTTTGACATCCCATTCTGTGCACCGTGTTAGCAAACAAAAGAAAAATGAAACCAACCAGCAAACAAACCAACCAACCAGCAAACAAACAAACAAACAAACCAGCAAACAAACCAACCAACCAGGAAACAAATTAATGAATGCGAACGTAGTAACAGTGGGTTGACTAACAGCGGGGGCTCTCTAAGTGTTCAAAGTCAGATGTACTTGAAATCGCCTCCTGCTTTGTAATATCTCTGGTATACTGCTAATTTTTGAACAGCTTGTTTGTGTTATGTCTAATTTTCAAAGTGCAGACTTGAATCATGTAACCACTGGGTTTTTTGTTGCCTTTTTGCAGCTACAAGAATATTTTTCTCTTTTTCTCTCTAAGGTTGATGGCGAGTTTCCTTTTGACAGAAGAGATACAGATGACTGTAACAGTGAAAAGTAGTGCTGCTTAACAAGTAGTGCTACCCTTTAGTCATCATGTTGTCAGTGCTAGTAAAGAAACAAGAAAGGAATTTTACCATCAACAGGCGAAAACTCCCATTTTCTTTTGACCAAAAAAGAACCACGTTCAGAAATGTCAATGCCATGCTATGACAAGCCTAATGAAAGATTGACTTTGAACTGCAACCAGCTGCACTGTATGCAGCAGAAATATTTCCTGGGGTTTCCAGTTAAAAAAAGGTCCCATAACCTATGAGGTCGTTGGGGAGTGAGGCGTCAGAGACCTCACTTCTCCAGGGACCAGCATATTGAGGGCGGCGCCCATCTCCTCTCCCTCGCCGCTTTACCTTCCCTGACCCTAAAGAGGCAGGTACCCGTTTACAGCTGGGTGAACTGGGGGACTGTACTGAAGCCAAGGCGCACAAACGGTCACCCATCCAACTGGTAACCACGCTCAACGCCACTGGGCTATCCCGTCCCCTTGCAGACACAGACTCCAGAGAGTCCTATTGGCATGCAACCACAATAAGCAGGATACTACAAAAGCACAGAGAAAAAATATCAAATGCATGCACTGACTGTTTAAACAGTGACTAGGGTAATTGTGTTTGGTTGCTACTTCATTCCCTGCCCCTGACTTGACTTGTCGATGCTTGCAGCTGTGATTGAGTTGCAAAGAGGATTTTGATTGGTTTATACAGAGAGGATTTTGATTGGTTGATACAAAGAGAATTTTTATTGGTTGATACAAAGAGGAATCTTATTGGTTGATACCGTTATGGTTTGTTGGTGCCGGAACAGTACTTAGTCTTCTTGATTGCATGGAAATTCGTGAATAGCCTGTTGGAAAAAAAGCTAATGTAGTTGTAATGTTGTGTGTGTGTGTGTGTGTGTGCGTGTGTGTGTGTGTGTGTGTGTGTGTGTGGTGTGTGTGTGTGTGTGTGTGTGTGTGTGTGTGTGTGTGTGTGTGTGTGTGTGTAATTCCTACGTAGGGCTGCGTTTTGGAAACTTGGCCAATGTTGACCACTGATATGAATTACTGGAAACAAATTGCCAGGGTGGTGTGCTAAAAGTTGCATTTTTAGACCTCCAAAAAGATGCCGTGTTTTACAATGTAAACCCCCTCCTGTGGAGATGCCAGGGGCCTGTCAGTATAAACAGCATCCCCACCTTCTGGAAATTCTGTGCTAGGAATTTCCTCTTTTCTATCCCTCTTCGTGTTTCTGCTTCATTTTTTTTCTTCCTGTCACCTCCTTCTTGTCTATTTTCTACCTTCTTTGTCCGTTCACCTGCCTCCCCCCAGAAAGACTTAAAAGATAACAATTCTCTCCCACGCCGAAGTCGGATGCGCTGGGCCTGACTTGTCAGGCGCTTAACGGCAGCGCAATGATTTTGCGCCCAAATAAGATACAACAGTTGCTGTCTGAGCGTTCAAAAGAGAATTGCGAAGAAGAAGAGGAAGAAATCACTGCTGGAAAATCAGACGTGCTTACAGAAAGAAAAAGGAGAAGCAACATAAGACTCCACCCATCCACCTACAAACAACAACAACAACAACAACAACAACAACACCCCAAACAAACAAAACCGATAAGCAGAGAAAAAAAACCACGGAGAACTTTTAGGTAAGGCTGTAGTGTGAACGTGGTGATGGTAGCGATGATAATGGATACGTTCCATCTTCCAGATTTTTTTGTTTGCCGTCACCGTCATTGTCACCGATCCCTCAGATTCCGAATCCTTTGGGGCACCTTTTTTGTTTGACTTAAGTTAAACTGCACATTCTCCTTACCTTCCTGGTGGGCAAACATTCGCACACGGAAAATCTCATTATTGGTGAACCTCGAAGCTCTAGCCTAGGAACCAAAAAGAAGAAGAAGTCAAGCCAAGTCAAAATTTTATTTCCAGATGGTACATTGAATAAGCAATGCATTTGCTTTTTTACATCAAGCCATCTATCTAAGAACAAATTTCGTAATGATTATACTAAGACACTACATTACTGCATCATTTACCATTGAATTAAACCAGTAAATAAGGGAAAAAATCGATAAGGAAATACATTGAAAATACAAATTACCACATATACATATACACGCACACACATACTCATGCACACCTGAGCGCGTGCGCGCTCAAGTCCACACACACATTTATAATAATGTTTTAAGAATTAAAAAAAGAAAATCATAAAACGTCAGGACAAACAAACTACTTCACCTACTGTTTCATCCATTCTTACATGTTTATACTTTAGATAATAAAAAGGTACAGGAATAAAACGTTAGAAAATACTAGGCATTCGTCATTACTGACAATATTACCTTCAATGACCTCCCTCCTCTCCTCCTCCACCCAGCAAACGTGTGCTTTTTATGCGCTCATACTCTTCAAATAGCGCTTTTTAAAAATGATATATTCACACAATAACTATCAAAGCAAGATAAGTCAAATAAGATTACAATAATGATTATTATAATAGAGATACAATAATAACAACAATCACCCATCACCATGAGACAACAATATAACAAATGATCCCCATCACCATGAGACAACAACATAACGATGATAACAGAAAAGCATTGGAAAGGATGGGGGTGGGGGAGGGGTATCAAGGGGGAAGGGGAAAAACACCTTCAATCAAATAGAGAATTAATAATTTAAAAAAATATATTCAAACAAGTAGAACCCCTATACGATACAGAATTCAAAAGCCCATAACCAACTGGACTATCAAACTAAAACAATATCAAACTAAAACAGTATCGCTTATAATAGTACTAAAAATCTCATCTCTAACTGCAATAAAAACAACATCCACAATAAAATCTATGGAATTAGACAAGACAAAGGGCATGAGGAGATGAGAGAGAGAGAGAGAGAGAGAGAGAGAGAGGAGAGAGAGAGAGAGAGAGAGAGAGAGAGAGAGAGAGAGAGAGAGAGAGAGGACACACTATCAAGCTATCAGGTCTACCATAAAAAGATTTTTAAAAATTTCCTCCTTTCCACTTGTTTCAAGATTGCAGATTATTTACTAGCTTGTATAGATTACTCTTACTTCTTTGCATAATTAGTGTGCCTCTTTCCTGCCTCCCCCTTCCTCCACACGTATACAGCGTGTGACTGTAGAATTTCTAGTCACAGTAAGACATACTTGAATTTTTTGTTGTTGTAAGCAATACCATTAGTGCTGATAAATGTAAATATGGTTGATTTTGCCGTATTAATCATGGTTGATTTGCCTTATTAGTCAATTCCTAGGCATTCATGCATTAGATGGCTTTTTAGCTGTGTCTTTAACTGATTTTTGTTTTTGATACATTTTAAGCGTTTTGGGAGCTTGTTCCATAAGCCACTACCTGAGTACAAGAAGGTTGTTTTGTAAAGATTATTTCTTGGTCTCGGAAATGTTAGTAGATGATTATGTCTGTGTTCATTGATTTTGAAGCTATTGGTGATCTTTGGAGGGGCCTTTCCATTGACAACTTTCTGGACAAATAGAGCTTTATTTAGATAAAGTCTGTAGAAGAAAATAAATGTGTACAGAAACTGGAACTGAAGGCAACAAAACATAGGGAATGACATATTTTCAGGTAAATGTCAATTGTATACATTGGAGAGGAAACAGCTATACAGTTTGCAAATTGCTATCACGCAAACAAGGAAGTTTTCTGTACATGGGGGACAAAAAAAGGAAACTATAGGATCTATCTATCTATCTATCTATCTATCTATCT
>CM054159.1:2115910-2120910 GCA_028751875.1 Rapana venosa | reverse complement strand
CGTTTTGTAGTAGAATATAAATCCAAAATAATCAGTAATCATTATTCGTTTTTGATATTTAAGATTTTGAGAAGGTTTCTGTGTTTTCCAATGTTATAATCGAAGCAACAGTCTATTTTTATGATAAAAGTTTGCTAAAAAAAAAAAAGCGTCACGGATTGTTATTTTTAAGCCTTTGACTAAACAAAAAATTATTTTGTACACTTTTTCATCACTGGCAATTCGTCTTAGACTGAAGTGAAATATAAACTTCCTGAGCAGAAATCTCTACTTCCCAAGCAAATTTCAAGCAAATGTCTTCTATTTCTATTGGTTTGACTTGTGCATTTGCGCAAAGCCGCGTTGCTATAAGCATCATTGACATTTTACACAGACCCCCTCCGTTCCCCCCCCCCCCCCCCTCCCCCGTTTTTATCATAAACATGCTACACGGCAAGACACGTCTGGTCTATAATGTGTTGCTTTTAATTAACGCGTTCATCACCCTATGTCACGCATGTAGGTCTTAATACAGCGACAGGAACAAAAAAAACAACACGAAAGAACACAAAAAATGATGTTGACATTAACAAGAAGGCACTAGTAACCCTGGTGAATATCACGACAAAGCTGTCAAAGACAGGCATGGCAGGCTCTGTTTTTCAACCTTAAGAACGACAGTGCAGGCATGATATCGATTCCCATCATGCGTTGTGTTATTTATACATTGCTGGAGAGGCCGTGCTGACACCTCGAAACAGTTGATATATAAAAAATGCAGACTGTACGTATGATTATATAAAGAACCCTGGGCTTTTTTCCTGCACGAAACAAGAAAAACAGAAAAGGATAGAATAGAAAAGAAAGAAAGGAAGAAAGAAAGAAAGAAAGAAAGAAAGGTAAAGAAGAAAAGAAAAGGAAAAGGAAGAAAGAAAGAAAAGAAAAAAAAGAAAGAAAGAAAGAAAGAAAGAAAATAAAAGAAGCAAAAAAAAAATAGAAGAAAATAAAAGAAAGAAAGAAAGAGAGAAGCGAAAAGACAGGAAATCTCAATCAATTAAAGAAACAAAATAAGCCTTTAGAAAACTAAAACTAAAATAATAACCCTTCCAATATTTCAACCAAGCAGCCAACTAACCAGCCAGCCAACTAACCAGCCAGCCAACTAACCAGCCAGCCAACTAACCACTCAGTGAACTATAACCCCTATCAAAACCACCAGAATACAACAGCAAGATACACGTCATGTGACTTCATACATCATCATCAACAATCAATACAAAAGCATCATTTATCACCGTCATCTGTCTGTCTGTCTGGTCATCATCATCATCATCATCATGCAGCAGCAGCAGCAGCAGCAGCAGCAGCAGCAGCAGCAGCAGCAGCAGCAGCAACAAAAACAACAACAACAATAGCCGTAGCAGTAACAGTAGTAGTAATAATGATTATGATAATGATAATGATGATAATAATAATAATAATAAAAATTTTGAACTTATATAGCGCTATATCTTGCAAAGACAAATCAAAGCGCATGCATTCAACCTAATCTTACACAGTCATGCAATCAATGATAAATAATCAATTGTTTAAATAAACAGATATTACAAACAGTAGTAGCAGCAGCAGAAACCAAAACAGCAGCAGCAGCAGCAGCAACCACCACCACCACCACCACCACCACCACCACCACCACCACCACCACCACACCAGCAATATCAGCTAGCACAATTATTATACTCACCCCCTCCAAAACAACAACAACAACAACAACAACAACGACAAAGAAAACAAAAAGAATAAAAACACATGCTAAAACTCAATAACAAATACAACTCAGCAAAACTCTAACTTCTGCTTCCCCCCAAAAAGTTGTTCTCTCTTCTTCTTCTTCTTCTTTTTCGAAACAGATGTCACAGTACATTTTATGCTTTCATGTGTTATATTATTTTTGTTTGTTTGTTTGGTTGGTTTTTTTCTAGTTGCTTTGAAAGCAAAAACGCATTACTGACCGCAATGCACTTGAAACTGAAAATCTGTATTTATGAGCCAGGGATAAAAACGAAACCCAAACAAACCCAACAACTTTGGTTTTAGAAAACTGTATACTATACTTTTCTGTGTTTTTCTGTTTGCTTTTGAGTCGTTTACGTCATCTATCTGTCTCTTTGTTGTTTGTTTGTTTGTTTGTATGTATGATTTATGTCTGTGCGTTTAACTGTGTTAACAATATAATGAAGGCTGAGTGTTTCGGATGAATAAAAGTTTTGAGTGTAAAGTTGTGGTTTGAATTGTCATGATGTCTACCGTGGGGAAGTGTGTGTGTTGTGTGTGTGGTGTGTGTGTGTGTGTGTGTGTGTGTGTGTGTGTGTGTGTGTGTGTGTGTTGTTGTTGTTGTTGTCTTCAATTTAACGTCTGTTCACACTCAGTGATATTAGACAAGGGATGTGGAAAATGTAGTGGAACTAGAAGGGAATGGATAGAGAAAAGATTGATTAGGTAACAAGTGTGTTGGAATTTTCATGCAATCAAAAGGGGGGGGGGGGGGAGGGAATCTTAAACATGAGCAAAAATTTAAATTCAACAGATTGTTAACATGAAACAATTATAAAGTAACTACAACAAATACTCTACTGGGCTGTGCAATAGACATTTAACAATGGCAAAGGGTAATTTTGGATTTTTAAAAGCAGTTTCCACAGACTGCTCACAAAATGTGGGTAAAAAAGGTTTTACAATTGAACACTCAAATAGGATGTGAGAGTTGGAAATATGTTCCCCACAGAGGCACCTGACATTTTTACAAAATTTTGTTATAAATGCATTTAATTTTATTCTAAAATATAGTGTATTAACTCTTCTCGTGGTTGCGATACTTAAGTTTGTTTGAGAAGGAGTCCTGTAACATGAAATAAGGCTATTAGTCAGGCAACTCTTTAAAGATCGTTCCTTGAATTGATCAGATTCTCTCCACCTACTCCACGACGTTTGTTCTAATAAACGGTATCTCTCCTGTAGAGATAATGGAACATGCAGTTCTATTGATTCCAAATGATGTCTTGCCCCCCTTTTTGCAGCTCTGTCAGCCCACTCATTTGAAAAAATTCCAACGTGCGAAGGTACCCAACAAAAGGAAACAGGAATACCTCTTAAACTTAAAAGGTGTATGACATATTTAAGTTCAAAAATGATTCTGGATACTTTCTTGGAATTTGGGGATTTGATAGCATATAGTACTGACTTGAGTCTACACAGAGTAAGATAGAAATGATGGGAAAAACAGAATCAAGAATATAGTTAAGAGCCATAAGAATTGCAACAAGTTCAGCTGTAAATATTGAATGATGTTTACCAAGATAGTATGATTTCTCTGTTTTTAGAGCTGGTATGACGAATGCTGAACCAGCTTCATTATTTTCTAAAACTGACCCATCTGTATATACTTTTAAGTTGTCAATATACTTATTTTCAATATGTGATTGGATATCTGCAACCATGATGTTTTGGTTTTAATTCTTTTTTTCACTAGTACATTCTATATCAAAATGTGCTTTATTTATTTCCCACGAAGGGCATGGCAAAGCTTCTTTCTGCATTTCTAATTCATAATAATTAAGTTCAGACTTTTGAAAAAGGTCTGATACATACGTACCAATAGGCGTTAAACACGAAATATGTCTAGCTCTTTTAGGATAATTTGTTTTTGCTTCGACTTCTATTTCACTAGAAACAAAGTTTTCATTTGTTGTGCTGCGTAAAACATATTTGGCACATGAAAGTTGTCGGTATTCAGCTAGGGGAAGTTCCCCAATTTCGTTATAAGTTCCTATAAGTTATAATGTGTGTGTGTGTGTGTGGTGTGTGTGTGTGTGTGTGTGTGTTGTGTGTGTGTGTGTGTGTGTGTGTGTGTGTGTGTGTGTGT
Organism: Rapana venosa; assembly: GCA_028751875.1. Lineage (NCBI taxonomy): Eukaryota > Metazoa > Mollusca > Gastropoda > Neogastropoda > Muricidae > Rapana > Rapana venosa. The sequence goes on along the minus strand of CM054159.1, from coordinate 2,117,009 downwards.
GTGTGTGTGTGTGTGAGTGAGTGTGTGTGTGTGTGTGTGCGTGTGTGTGTGTATTTCGTTCTTTTATTTTAGTCTTTTATTTCGAGGAAAATGGAATAAGCCTTCATTTGCTTTTTGTTTTCGTTCAGTCCCCGTGTCCATGTGTGTGTGTTGTGTGTGTGTGTGTGTGTGTGTGTGTGTGTGTGTGTGTGTGTTGTGTGTGTACGTGCGTGCGTGTGTGGTGGTGGGATGGTGGTGGAGCAGGGAGGCGGGTTGGGGGGTGGTGGTGGTAGTGAAGTGGTTAGAGTATTATACATATAAGTAATATGAAGGCGTGGGTTTAACTCCGCCCTGAGATAATTAACCATGAGAGGGTTTTCTTTTTTCTCAGAGTTGACAATGATTTTTTTTCTTTTTCTTTTTGTTTTTTTGTTTTTTGTTCCTCGGCTAGAGCTCCGAGGTTCATTACTAGTGTGGATTTTTGCGTATGCGACCGTTGTTGCCCGCCTCGTAACGTAGCTACATTCCGTTTTCGGGGATGCAGTTTGGCAACTGAACCTGTCACTTTTACAAGGACAGCTGGGAGGTACCTCCGTGGTCTCTTTTCGATTCCCAACTGCTGTGGGTTTATTTTATGATGATGATTATGAACATGATAATAATAATAATAATAATAATAATAATAATAATATTAATGATTATAGTAATGATAATAAGAATAATAACAATAATAGAAATATTGATGATGATGATGATGATGATGATGATGATGATGATGATGATGATGATGATAATTATAATAATAATAGTAACAATAATATCATTGATGATGATGATGATGATGATGATGATGATGATGATGATGATGATGATGACGCCGACAAGAAGAAGAAGAAGAATTGCGAAGAATTGCGAAGAAGGATTGCGAAGAAGAAGAAGAAGAAGAAAGAAGAAGAAGAAGAAGAAGAAGAAGAAGAAGAAGAAGAAGAAGAAGAAGAAGAAGAAGAAGAATTGCGAAGAATTGCAAAGAAGAAGAAGAATTGCGAAATAGAAGAAGAATTGCGAAGAAGAAGAAGAATTGGAGAAGAAGAAGAAGAAGAAGATTGATTGATTGATTGAT
>CM054159.1:2085882-2115410 GCA_028751875.1 Rapana venosa | reverse complement strand
CCCCAAACCCCACCACCACCACCACCCCCACCCCCACCACCACCACCACCACCACACCCACCCACAATATCAGCTAGCAAAATTTATTATACTCCACCCCCTCCAAAACAAAACAAAACAACACAACAAGAACAACAACAACAACGACAAAGAAAACAAAATAATAAAAACACATGCTAAAACTCAATAACAAATACACTCAGCAAAACTCTAACTTCTGCTTCCCCCCAAAAAGTTGTTTTTTCTTCTTCTTCTTCTTCTTTTTCGAAACAGATGTCACAGTACATTTTATGCTTTCATGTGTTATATTATTTTTGTTTGTTTGTTTGGGTTGGTTTTTTTCTGTTGCTTTGAAACCCAAAAAACGCATTACTGACCGCAATGCACTTGAAATGAAAATCTGTTTTTATGACCCAGGGATAAAAACGAAACCCAACAAACCCAAAAAACTTTGGTTTTAGAAAACTGTATACTATACTTTTCTGTGTTTTTCTTTTTTGCTTTTGAGTCCGTTTACGTCCATTATCTGTCTCTTTGTTGTTTGTTTGTTTGTTTGTATGAAATGATTTTATGTCGTGCGTTTAACTGTGTTAACAATATAATGAAGGCTGAGGTGTTTCGGATGAATAAAAGTTTTGAGTGTAAAGTTGTGGTTTGAATTGTCATGATGTCTCCCGTGGGGGAAGTGTGTTTGTGTGGGGGTGTGTGTGTGTGGGGTGTGTGTGTGTGTGTGTGGTGTGTGTGTTTGTGTGTGTGTTTGTGTGTTGTTGTTGTTGTTTGTCTTAAATTTTAACGTCTGTTCACACTCAGTGATATTAGACAAGGGATTGGAAAAGTAGTGGAACTAGAAGGGAAAGGATAGAGAAAAGATTGATTAGGTAACAAGTGTGTTGGAATTTTCATGCAATCAAAAGGGGGGGGGGGGGGGGGGAAACCCCTAAACATGAGCAAAATTTTAAATCAACAGATTGTTAAAAATGAAACAATTATAAAGTAACTACAAAAAATTTACTCTACTGGGCTGTGAAATAGACATTTAACAATGGCAAAGGGTAATTTTGGATTTTTAAAAGCAGTTTCCACAGACTGCTCACAAAATGTGGGTAAAAAGGTTTTACAATTGAACACTCAAATAGGATGTGAGAGTTGGAAATATGTTCCCCACAGAGGCACCTGACATTTTTACAAAATTTTGTTATAAATGCATTTAATTTTTTATTCTAAAATATGTGTATTAACTCTCTCGGGGTTTTGCGATACTTAAGTTTGTTTGAAAAGGGAGTCCTGTAACATGAAATAAGGCTATTAGTCGGCAACTCTTTAAAGTCGTTCCTTGAATTGATCAGATTCTCCCCACCTACTCCACGACGTTTGTTCTAATAAACGGTTATCTCCTCCTGTAGAGAAAAATGGAACATGCGTTCTATTGATTCCAAATGATGTCTTCCCCCCCTTTTTGCAGCTCGCAGCCCACTCTTTTGAAAAAAATTCCAACGTGCAAAGGTACCCAACAAAAGGAAACAGGAATACCTCTTAAACTTAAAAGGTGTATGACATATTTAATTTTCAAAAATGATCCGGATACTTTCGGGAAATTTTGGGGGATTTGATAGCATATAGTACTGATTTGAGTCTACACAGGTAAGATAGAAATGATGGGAAAAAAACAGAATCAAGAATATAGTTAAGACCCAAAAGAATTGAAACAAGTTCAGCTGTAAATATTGAATATGTTTCCCAAGATAGTATGATTTCTTGTTTTTAGAGCTGGTATGACGAATGCTGAACCAGCTTCATTTTTTTCCCTAAAACTGACCCATCTGTATATACTTTTAAGTTGTCAATATACTTATTTCAATATGTGATTGGATATCTGCAACCATGATGTTTTGGTTTTAATTTTTTTTTTTCATTTAGTACATTTATATCAAAATGTGCTTTATTTATTTCCCACGAAGGGCATGCAAAGCTTCTTTCTGCATTTCTAATTCATAATAATTAAGTCAGACTTTGAAAAAGGTCTGATACATACGTACCAATAGGCGTTAAACACGAAATATGTCTAGCTCTTTTGGATAATTTGTTTTTGCTTCGACTTCTATTTCACTAGAAAAAAAGTTTTCATTTGTTGTGCTGCGTAAAACTATTTGGCACATGAAAGTTGTCGGTATTCAGCTAGGGGAAGTTCCCCAATTTCGTTATAATTTTCCTATAAGTTAAAAGTGTGTGTGTGTGTGTGTTGGTGTGTGTTGTGTGTGTGGTGTGTGTGTGTGTGTGTGTGGTGTGGTGTGTGTGTGTGTGTGTGTGGTGGGGGTTTGTGGAGTGAGTGGTGTGTGTGTGTGTGCGTGTGTGTGTGTATTTCGTTCTTTTATTTTAGTCTTTTTTTCGAGGAAAATGGAATAAGCCTTCATTTGCTTTTTGTTTTTCGTTCAGTCCCCGTGTCCATGTGTGTGTGTGTGTGTGTGTGTGTGTGTGTGTGTGTGTGTGTGTGTGTGTGTGTGTGTTGTGTGTGTAGTGGCGTGGGTGTGGTGGTGGGATGGTGGTGGAGCAGGGAAGGCGGGTTGGGGGGGGTGGTGGGGTGGGTGAAGTGGTTAGAGTTTTATACATATAAGTAATATGAAGGCGTGGGTTTAACTCCGCCCTGAGATAATTAACCATGAGAGGGTTTTCTTTTTTCTCAGAGTTGACAATGATTTTTTTTCTTTTTCTTTTTTTTTTTTTTGTTTTTTGTTCCTCGGCTAAGCTCCGAGGTTCATTACTAGTGTGGATTTTTGCGTATGGACCGTTTTTGCCCGCCTCGTAACGTAGCTACATTCGTTTTCGGGGTTGCATTTTGGCAACTGAACCTGTCACTTTTACAAGGACAGCTGGGAGGTACCTCCGTGGTCCTTTTCGATTCCCAACTGCTGTGGGTTTATTTTATGATGATGATTTGAACATGATAATAATAATAAAAATAAAATAATAATAATAATATTAATGATTATAGTAATGATAAATAAGAATAATAACAATAATAGAAATATGATGATGATGAGATGATGATGATGATGATGATGATGATGATGATGATGATAATTATAATAATAAAATTAAAACAATAATTCATTGATGATGATGATGATGATGATGATGATGATGATGATGATGATGATGATGACGCCGACAAGAAGAAGAAGAAGAATTGCGAAGAATTGCGAGAAGGATTGCGAAGAAGAAGAAAGAAGAAGAAGAAGAAGAAAGAAGAAGAAAGAAGAAGGAAGAAAAAGAAGAAGAAGAAGAAGAAGAAGAAGAAGAATTGCGAAAAATTGCAAAGAAGAAGAAGAATTTTGCGAATAGAAGAAGAATTGCGAAGAAGAAGAAGAATTGCGAAGAAGAAGAAAAAAGAAGATTGATTGATTGATTGATTGAATTTTTAAAGGGGGTAAAGAATTAGGCACAATAAAAGCCTTTTTCAATTCTGCCAAAACAAAAACAAACTTAAATTTAAATTAAAAACACAAGAAAGCAAAAACCAAAAGAAAACGTAAACAACAGACAAAAATGGTGGAAACTCTACCTTGAACAAATTAACAAATTCAGAAAGACTTGGGGGAAAGCCCATTAAACTGAATGCAACATTATTATAACATCCGCCAAGTTACACACAACACACACACACACACACACACACACACACACACACACACACCAAGCACGCACGCACGCCGCACGCACCACGTACACTCATGTGCGGCATATGCATCCACGTACTCGGACACTCCCCCATCTCACTCTTCACCGCCTCCCCCCCTCCCCCCTGCCCCCCCTCCCCTCCCATTCACGCATTTATTCATTCTTTCATTCAAGCACACACATAATCCAAGATTCTCTCACAGTACAGCCATGGTTACTCCCTGATCTACACACAGGCGCATGCGCGTACATATACTATCTCCTTCCCCCTCCCCCTCACCCCCCGCGCACACACACCACACACTCACACAAGTGTACACACGCAGGGACGGACGCCTCCCTCCCCCCCCCTCACACACACATCCCACACACCCCACACACACACACACACACCATTCTTCGACTCTACGTACATAATCACACGCACGCACGCCCCCCCCCCCCACACACACACACAAAAAAGTGCACACTATATGTCTTTGATATAGTCAATATAGGCACCAATTATGTTCATACACATTGGAGTTCATTGTGTGTGTTGACTGCGAGTAGTTAGCCACACGTATCAAACAACAGCTGTTTTATTTCTGTCTTAAAGGGTAGAGTGCTCTGGTATTCTACGAAACATCGGTGGAAGGGCATTCCATTCTCTGTGCCATTGAAAGAAAAACTCGTTTTGAATAGATCTAAGTTTGCTTTGGGGACAATAGCTCTGTCTGATTCGTGATGATGTTGAAAAGAGAACATGCTTTTAGATAACCCGGGGCAAGACTCATAAAACTACCTTATGCATGAAGCTAAAACATTAAAGCGGAGGCGCAAGCAAAGTGGTAATATTAAAGTGTTTTAAATAAATTTATTATTTGAGAAATTATGCTAACCCCTTTTATTTATGACTTAATTGGTCGGCCTTTTGAAGAGAGTTCAGAGGTTCAGTTAGATGGAGCACATTCCCCAGGACAACAGAAGCAGTAATCTAGGCGAGACGAATAAAAGCAAAATGAAAAAAAAGTTGATTGTTTATTAGAAAAGTGTTAAAGTGAAAGCGGAATACCGGATGTATTCTTTAGTAATATGGGGCATGATCTGCCAAGGGGCTTTGTATGACTGCCCATAATTTGTGCGTTTTACTTGCTTTTGTTGTTGTTTTATACTTTATTTGTAAATGGTTTTCCTCAGTTTGGTTTCTGCGCGCCAAATGCATGGCTTCTGTTTGTCAGGGTGTACCAGCAAGCTTGTCTCACACCAATTTTGACTAAATTTTCTACTGGTTTTAAATATGTTTGATTTCCTTATATCATGACTAGCGTATTGTGGGAGTTGTATCATCTGCAAATAAATCCAAACAACATTTTGAATGGTTAAGAAAATCTTATGTAACGAAGAATAGAGTGGACCTAATACTGAACCTTGTGGTACACACTTTGCAATTTTTTTTGGAGAGGTAACTCATTAGCATAACAGACTGAGTTCGGTTTGAAAATGGTTAAAATAGTAATGCATTTCATCAAAACTATACGAAGCTTATTAAAGATATATGATTATCAAATCAAAGGCCTTTTTAATCAATAAAAAAACACCGACTCCTTCTGTTTTAATTTCACGCAGCCATAAATTTCAGTAATCCTGCATAGTGCTGTTCCAGGAGGGGTGCTTTCTAAACCCCGACTGAGGGGTATGCAAAAGGCCTTTGCATTCAATAAAAGATGTAAATGATGGTGGACATGCTGTTCAAGAGGTTTAGATATACAAAGATAGAATGAAATGGGTCTATATTTTACTTTCTTCTATGTTCCCTTTTTTGTGCAAAGGGATTACTTTAGCGTATTTAAAATGCTTTGGGGATAGCACTGTTTAGATAAGCAAAGGTTAAAGATAAGTAGAGAGTCTGCAATGTAAAATGCAGATAGTTTCAGTATTTTAGGGCTAATACTATCAAAGCCACTGAATTATTATTTTTTAAAGATTTTAAATAGGACAAAACTTCATGAACAGACAATAAGGAACAGAAAATTTGTTGTATCCTTTTCCTACGCAAAAGGGCTTTTAAAATTTTGAATCAAAATTTTCTGGTGTTGTTATAAATGAGTTTCTTCAACACTAGCAAAGTGATTTATTGGAACATCTACTGAATCAACATTCATCACGTGAAGTACCAGGTTTAGAGAGCTGGCGAATAGCAGACCAGATTAATCTTCCATTGTTTTTTATCTTGAATTAAATTCTGGAAGAAACAAACGTTTAGATTTTCTAATCATATACTTAACTGTGTTACGTTTTTTCTTGTATTCTCATGAAGCCCGCGTTTTCTTTAAGTCGTCTCTGTGTTGATTGCTAGCAAAATTCTTGGGTGAGCCAGCAAGGTAAAATTTTTGACTTTAAACGTCTTGAATTAAAGGAATATGCTTGTTGACAATGCTTAAAAAAAACTGGATGTCCAAAAGGAAAGGGCATCGTCTGCATCTGTGTAACTAAAAAAAATTTGAAAAGGGTGCAGAAGCCAGGTCAGAGGAAAATGCATGCAAATCGAAATTTTTTAATGAGCGAAATGTAATTTTCAGATGCTTCATTTTAGGCACCTGAAGCCAGCTTTGCTCCAGGTGACACAAACAGCATTATGATCACTAATTCCGACAGTGGGGACACAAATTTCTTAAGAAATGTGACGTCAGAAGAATAAACGTGATCTAAAAGAGTACTAGATTTTGACGTCACTCTAGTGGGGCATGTGATACATTGCAAAGGTTAAAGGAGTAAAGATACTGTGCCATGCGGGTGGGATTGAGATAGATCGATATTGAAATCACCTAGTAATAATTATTTCTTTTCCTAAAAAACCAAACATTTTCCATCATTTCACAAAAGTCCTCAAAACCCGCTGGTGGTCTCTTAGGATGTCTGTAAATGAAACCCACAAGAACTGAAGTAATCGATTTTTTAGAAGAACAAACTTCTATCCTAATGGTTCCATGTTGAAATGACAAAAAATCTTCACGAAGTTTATAGGGGATATTTTTTTGGATATACACGACCCCAAAACCAGTTTGCGGGGATCTTTTAGGGTCTCTCCGAATGGTTGGTACCCTGGAATAGAAATGGAACTATCTGTTATACGACTGTTGTCCATGTTTCTGAAACCAAAAATATGGAAGGTTTGTTTTTCATTGTGTATAATTTTGACAGGTCAGATATTTTATTCATAAGATGACAAAAATTAAGTGACCTACTCGCAGTCCATCATTACAAGGCCCGTTTGGATTGTTGTTACGAATAGCCATTAACTAATTTAAAGAGATAAAATTTTACCTGGAATTAAGTACACAATATAACTAAGTAGATCTAAAAGCTAGGAGGCATTATTACATTGATATTTTCAAAAACCCTTTTCAACAAAAGATACTTTACGATGGAAGGAATGTTTTGGTTTTCTATCAGAAAGTAAACAACAGTTTCACAAAAATACCAAATAATCAGAAAGGGAAAAAGGGGGAGTTTACAAGTGAGTGAACAAGGGACGAGGTTTTAAGAGGGGGTAAACTGGGCTGTCGATAAAGGAGGAGGGCGTGTGTGAAAAAACGCTGGTTCTCTTGTGCACAGATTTGCATTGATATTTTGAATTTTCTTTTGCATATCTGTGATGGTTTATGTGGGTGGGGGAAATGTGGGAAGCTAGTAAAATGACTTTCCATTCCTGTGTTTGGGAGTAAGAGGGGGGCTGCCAATGTTGGTGTGGGTGAGCAGGGGTGTGGATGGAAAATTTATGAGTTTCTGTGGGACATACATGCTGTCCCTGTGGTTAGCGAAGTTAGGGAAGACAGAGGCTGAAGGAAGGTAGGGATATGCGTGTTGACGAGAACGTTTGGCAAAGTCAAATCTGTGGCTGTAGATATTCCTATGATGCTGAAAATGGTCATGATTTAGATGGCCAGACAGATCAGAAGTGTTCCGACGCTTGTAATGAAAATTAACTTTTTGGTTTTTAAACTTATTTTCTCTTTTGGGGGTAAACAAGGGTTTCTCCTTATGCTGCTCAATGCCCACAGACGTCTTCAAGCTGGTAGCCAGCTGAGTGGTCCCCCGTTTGTTCAGATGGATGTGGTCTGTGTACAGAAGAAGAAGAAGAAGAAGAAGAAGAAGAAGAATTGCGAAGAAGAATTGCGAAGAAGAAGAAGAATTGCGAAGAAGAAGAATTGCGAAGAAGAAGAAGAATTGCGAAGAAGAAGAAGAATTGCGAAGAAGAAGAAGAATTGCGAAAAGAAGAGAAGAGAAGAAGAAGAAGAAAAAGAAGAAAAGAATTGCGAAGAAGAAGAAGAAGAAGAAAAAGAAGAAGAAGAAGAAGAAGAAGAAGGAAGAAGAAGAAGAACAAAAAAGAAGAAGACGACGAAGTAAAAGAAATGGAATTTTTTAAAAGCGCTGTATCTTGGACAAAAAACCCAACAACAATCAAAGCGCTTGCATTCAACCTACTCTACACATGCAACCAACACTGATTAACCGTTTTAAGAAACTCAGCACACACACACACACACACCCACACACACACACACACACACACACACACACACCACACACACACACACACACACCATACACACGTACACAAGTCTGTAAGCAGACGTATCCGACTGATTAAGAGTGTTCTTCGAAAGACTTGACATTCAGCTTAATTTTCCTGTCAAACTGGAAAGAAAGGGCAAGGCTGGGAATCGAACCCACAATCTCATGTTTTTTTACTTGCTAGCCACGTCTTACTAATTTACTTATTCATTCTTTTATTTCGAGGATAATGGAATAAGCACTCATGTGCTGTTTTTTCATCCAGTCTCCGTGTGTATGCGGTTTTGAAAATTTTGCCATCTGTTCTCACCAGCACACAATTGCCTACTGTTCCGTCTGAACCATCTTGCCATCTTTTCTCGTTGTCATTGATCTAAAGTCACGGGCTCTTGGATCAGGCAGGTGCTTTTGAATGACAATTTACTCAGAGGTTCCAGTCTATCTGCCTTCAGATGCAAAGAGGCCTGATAGTAGTGGTGATTATGGTAATGTTGTATGGAATTTTTTTTTGCCCTGAATCTCCTGAAGAAAGTAAACCACGTATGGGAGAGATGTTCATTTTATGTATGTATTTATTTATTATTATTTCCTTGTTTCTAAGATAATGGAATAAGCAATCGTGTGCCTGTTTTTTGTAACTTCCAGTCGCCGTGTGTATGCAAGGGAGAGAGATAGAGAGAGGAGAGGGGGAGAGAGAGACAGACAGAGAGAGAGAGAGAGGGAGAGAGAGCCCGACAAGGAGAGAGGGGAGGGGAAATGAGGACAGACAGAGAAGAGAGAGAGAGGGAAAAGAGAGAGAGAGAGAGAGAGAGGAGAGAGAGGAGAAGAGAGAGAGACGCTTTGACGCTTTGACAATTAATTTTCATTTCCCATCATGGCCTATTGACAAGGAGGGTTATACACGATTTTCTTTTGTAATTACAAATAAATACAAGAAAAATTACATAGTGCATTTGACGTAATGGGAAAACAAAACAAAACAAAACAATCCCCAAAAGAGCTCTGTATGAATGGATACGACTTTAAGCTCTGGCGTAAACTCAGTTTCAAACTGAACACAAAGTAATGTCAAGGATAAACAACAGGAACCAATAAACAATAACTAAAACCATAACAAGAACATTCTAGAATGCTATATTAGACCATCCAATCAAATCTAGAATGCTATATTAGACCATCCAATCAAAATGTATGTGAAATTTTCAATAAATATTCTTGCTGGAGATTACAGCGTAATCATAAATGTTTCTTCGGGTGTGTCACAAAATGTTGCTGGAGATTAATATAAATGTTTCTTTAGTTTAGTTACAAATGTTAAACTAATCGGAACTTAGCTGTGATTTTCTTAGTCTCAGTGCTTCAGCAATAAACTTTGCAACAGATTTGATCACAACATCTTCATCAGACGATAACATAGAAAAACAAATCTTGCCTTCGGAAAGACAGAGAGAGAGAGAGAGAAAGAGAGAAAGAAGAAGAGAGAGGAGAGAGAGAGCGAGAGAGGAGAGAGGAAGAGAGAAGGACAGACCGACAGGGCAGAGAGGAGAGAGAGGAGAAAGTGAGAGAGAGAGGGAAAAAAGAGCGAGAAACAGACAGACAGACAGACAGAGAGAGAGAGAGAGAGAAGGAGAGAGAGAAGAGAGGAGAGAGAGAGAGAGAGAGATGGTGAAGAAAAGAAAAGAGAGAAGAGAGAAAGAGAGAGAAGGAGAGAGAGAGAGAGAGAGAGAGAGAGAGAAGAGAGAGAGAGAGAGAAGTGAGAGAGAGAGAGAGAGAGAGAGAGAGAGAGAGGGGAGAAGAGAGAGAGAGAGAGAGAGAGAGAGAGAGAGAGAGGGAAAAAGAGAGGAAAAGAAGGTTCATTTATTTATTTAGTATTTTTATTTATTTATTCTTTTATTTCGAGGATAAGGAATAACCACTCATGGCGGTGCGCGCGTCTGGGGGTGTTATTTGTATTATTTTAAATTTTTATTTTTTATTTCGACGATAATGGAACAAAGCACTTATGGCTTTTTTTTTTTTTTAAACATGTGTGTTATTTTGTTTGTGTGCGTGTGTGGCGCGGCACACGCGTGTTGTGTGTGTTTGGTGTGTTTTTTTGGTTTGGGTTGATTTTGGTTTGGGTTGTGTGCGTTTGAATGTGCGTTTGTTATTTAGGTGTGTGTGTGTATGTGTGTGTGTGTGTGTTGGTGTGGTGTGTGTGTTTTGTTGTGTGGGGTGTGTGTTCGCTTTGACAAAACAAAATCAACAAACACACACAACATAAACAACAAAACAACTAGGGGATTTTTTATTGAGGTCACGAAAAAATATGTGTTTATGATTCCTTCCTGACATTTTGATTTTAGCAGCTGTTCGCTCTAAGGAGATGTTACCATATTAACAACTGACGTTGGTGTGTGTGTGTTGTGTGTGTGTGTTTTGTGGTGTGTGTGTGTGTTTGGTGTTGTGTGTGTTGTGTGTGTGTTGTGCGCGTGTGTGTGTGTTTGTGTGTGTGAGCGTGTGGTGTTGTGTGTTTTGTTGTGTGAGTGGTGGCGTGTGTGTGTTTTGTGTGTGTGTTTGGTGTGTGTTTTTTGGGGTGTGTTTGTGTTGTGTGTGTGTTTTGTGTTGTGGGTGTGTGGTGTTGTGTGTTTGTGTGTGGTTTTGTGTGGTTTTTGTGTGTTGTGTGTCATTTTACGTCTGTTGTGTGTGTTTGTATGTGTATGTGGTTTCTTTTATATGTATTTACTTCTGTTTCAATATGATTTTAACAATAAAAGAAGGAATACTGTTGGCAAGAAAGAATCTGATTAGTTTTTCTTTTAAAGTCACCTTTGAGTAGTGTCTTCAAGAAAAAATTGTCTATTTTATACAGAAAAGGAGTCTGAGACACACTCCACCCCCCTCACACACACACTCGCGCGCACACACCAACCCCACACAACACACACACGCGCGCACACGCAACGTACACCCATTTGGTACACATACATACATAAATACATACATACATAATAATACATACATACATACTTTCATACATACATACATACATACATACATACATCCTTCTACACATACACATATACATACATACGTACGTATATACATATATACATACATAGGTACATAGATACATAGATCCATCCATCCATCGATCCATCCATCCATCCATCAATCCATCCATCAATCCATCCTTCCATCCACATATACATAATATATACCTACATACGTACGTACGCACATACATATATACATTCATACATTCATACATACATACATACATACATACATACATACATACATACATACATACATACATACATACATACATACATACATACATGCATGCATACATACAGACAGACATACATGCATACATACATGCATATATAACATACATACATACATAATATAATTTTTATACATACATACATGCACACATACATGCATACAACATACATACATACATACATCTACATACATACATACATACATACATACATACATACATGCATGCACACATACATACATACAGACAGACAGACAGACAGACAGACAAACAGACATCCACACACAGAACACACACAGAACACACACACACACACACAAACGTACACATACACACGCACATAGTTACAAAAACACACAAACAGACAGGGAAGCAGACAGGCAGACATACAGGCAGAGTGACAAACACACGCACGCACGCATTCATGCACGCACACACAACACGCACACACAACACGCACACACGCACACACATTCTTGGATTTCAGCCCTGTGCTTGAGGGCAAAAGTGCAAGCATACATAGACATAGACATAGACACAGGCGAGTATGGACTGGCACACATGCATATACACAGAGAGACACACTTCATGTGGAATGACCTTAAATTGCATATGATACAGAGACACGCATACACACACAGATAAACAGGTAGACACAAACACAGACATACACACACATAAACACACACACACACACAACATGAACCACCCATCCCCTCACACACACATACACACACACACACACTTGCATACACACACACACACACACACCACACACACACACACACACAACACACACACACACACACACACACACACACAACACACACACACACACTTGCAATACACATACACACACACACATGCGCGCGCGCGCGCGCGCAAATTTACATAAGTTGCACACGTCTGAGTTAAACGGAAGAAGAACAAACAAACACAACACTCAGAAAAAGCACACAATTTTGGGGGGAGGAGGGGTGGGTGGGGCGATTGGAAAAAAGTCGAAAAAATCCAGGAATTTTCTCTGTGACAGCTTAAGGACAGAGCCTGTTTCTTGACACTTTTTATTTTTGTCTGGAAATGAAATCTGACTGTCAGGTGTTGAGAGACAAAAAAAGAGTAAAATTACGTTTATCAAATTTCTGTGAGCTTGACCGTGCTGAAATGAAGCTGATGGGTTTTTCTTTCCTCCTGATGACACACCGACACCGCCATACAAAAGCACATAACAAAAAAGGGGGCTTAAACGTACATAAAAAAGATTATCCTTACAATTTTACTGGTTTGTCATATATAATGGTCTCACTCACACAAAAACACCCGCGCGCGTGGGTCCCGGGCACACACGCATTCCCCACACGCTCGTTTCGCACATGCACAAAACGCAGGGAACGACACATCATACACGCCCCAACTCACTTACAAAAAAAAAACAACACACACCCTTCGCGCACACGAAAAAAAACACTACACAGTCTTTAACACAAAACCACACACACACAAAAACCACACACACACACACCAAACACACACAATGCACGCACGTAATTACACAACACACACACACACACACAAACACACACACCACACACACACACACCAACACACCACACCACCACACACATAAACACACTCTCTCTCTCTCTTCTGCCCTGTTTTGTCGTCTCTCTCTCTCTCTCTCTCTCTCTCTCTCTCTCTCTCTTTTCTCTCTCTCCCCTTCTCTTCTCTTCTCCTCTCTCTCTCACAATAGTAGAGGGAAATTTGGGATGGAATTTCACAAAACACAAATGGGCCCCGCAATCCGATCCTTAACAAAAATTTTGGGGCAAAAAAGCGGGTACAAAAGTTTAAAAAATAAACCAAGAAAAAAAATTTAATGGAGAAAAATGTAGCTCAGTGGGGATGCGGGGGCCCCTTCGTATAAAAAAATTCTCCCCCTTCTGAAAATTTTCTGTGCCCCGGGAAAATTTCCCCTCTTTTCTATTCCTGTCTTGGGTTTCTGCATTGTTCCTTTTCTTCCTTTTACGCCCATTTTGTCTTTTTTCTTCCGTCTTGGCCCAAATTGTTTTGTCTCCCCCCTTTAAAAAATGGGGAAAAAACAACTTAAAAGTTGACAATTTTTTTCCCCATGCCGAAGCAGATGCCGGGGCCCTTTAACTTGGCGGGCGCTTAACGGCAGCCCCTAGGGGCATTCTCCCCTCATAGGCGGGAACAACAAAAAATGCCGCTGAGCGTTTGAAAAAAAGAAAAGTTTTGCGAAAAGGGAAAAGAAGGATTGGAAAGAAGAATTGGGGGAAAGAAAGCGAAAAAAATTTTTGAAAAAAAAATTTACGAAGAAAAATTTGTAAAAAATTGCAAAGAATTGCTAAGGATTGCAAAGAAGAAGAAAAAATTGCGAAGAAAGGAAAAAAAAAAAAAAGAAAAGAAAAGAAGAATTGCGAAGAAAAAGAAGAAGAAAAAGAAGAAGAAGAAGAAGAAGAAGAAGAAGAAAAAAAGAAGAAAAAAGAAGAAGAAGAAGAAGAATTTGCGAGGAAGAAAAGAAGAAGAAGAAGGGCGAGGAAGAAGAAGGGGAAGGGGAAAAACGAAGAAGAAGAAAAAGGAAGAAAAAAAAAGAAGAAGAAGAAAAAGAAGAAATTGCGGGGAAGAAAAAGAAAAAAGAAGAATTGCGAGGAAAAGAAAAAGGGAAAAGAAAAAGAAGAAGAAGGAAAAAAAAAAAAAGGGGAAAAAAGAAGAAAAAGGGAAGAAGAAGAAGAATTGCAAAGAGAAAAAGAAGAAAAAAGTGCAAAGGAAGTTTTGCGAAGAAGGGGGGAATTGCGAAAGAAGAAAAATGATGAAAACGTAAAAAATTTGGGAAAAAAAAGGGAAAAAAAAATTAACAGGCAAAACCCCCAAAAAAAACCATACCCACTTTACAGCGCCCAACCTTTTCCCAATCGCCAAAAACACAAATTTAAAATAAAACCCGAAAAACCCCCCCGCAGAACCCCAAATAAAAAAAAAAGAAAAAAAAACAAAAATAAAGACTTACACATCTTTCTCCCTTCCTTTTTATTTTTTTTTTTGGGTTTTTTTTTTGTTCTTTTTGGGAAAAAAAAAAAGGGGGGGGCCCCTTGGGTTTTTTAAATCAAAAAGAAAAAGAAAAAGAAACGAAAAAAATTTTTTTTAAAGTTTTTTTTTTCCCCAAAAGGCGCTTCGGAACCCCCAAAAAAACATTTTTTTTTTTTTTTTGTTTTTTGGTTTTTGTTCCCTTTTGGGGTTTTTGGGTTTTTTTTGGGGGGGGTTTTCCCTTTTTTGGTTTTTTTTAAATAAAAATGGGGAAGAGGGCCAAAAAGGGGGAAAAAAAACAAAAAAGGGGGAAAAGAAAAAAACCCCTTTTCTAATAAAAGGGGAAATTTTTTTTTCCCAAATTATTTTTGGGTCGGGGCTCCCAAAAAGGGTTTTTTTTCCTTCCCCACCCCCCCCCTAAAACAGTTTTCAAAAAGGCTTTTCCCCGTTTAAAGATAAAAAACCCAAAAAAAAACAAAAAAAAAAAAGGTTGAAAAAACCCTTCGACGGGGATTGGGAATAATAACCCCCCACCTTTAAAGGGTTTTTTCCGGGGTTTTGAAAAAATGGGGTGACCGGGCGGTTGGCTGAAAGGGGTTGCCCCGGGAAAAAAGGGAACCGCCCCAAGGGGAAAGGGAATAAAAAAAGGAATTCCCCCCTGATAGAAATTTCCCCCAAATGGGGGACCCTCAGGGTTCCTTCCCAAAAGGGGAATTTTTCCAAAATTGGCCCCCCACCCTCCCCCCTTTTCCAAACCCATCCCCCACAGGAAAAACTTAAACCAATTTTTTTTTTCCCAAATAAAAAAAAGGGGGGAAAAAATAAAAAAAAAGGTCCCCTCCTTCTTACGGGGGGGAAGGGGATAACCCCCTCCCGGGGGTTTGGAAAGGGCCCCCCCCCGGAAGCCCTTTTGGGGCCCACTTGGTTGGGGGACCTTTTTTCCGTTTTTCCTCGGGTCCCCCCCCCCTTTTTTTTCCCCGGGAAAAAGGGTTTTCCCCCCCTTTTTAACGGGGAAAGGGAAAAAGCAGCGGGGGGAGAGGAAGGGGCCCCCGCCCTAAATATCGGGCCCCCTTAGAGAAGTGAGGTCTCTGATGCCTCGCTCCCCTACGACCTTATAGGTTAGGGACGTTTTTTTACCTTTACTTTTGCAAGGGACCACTGCAGGAAACCACACAAAACACGGATGTGAAAATGTATGCAAAGTGGAGAAACACACACAAAATACACACACACACACACACAACAAAAAACACACCCCCATATATTAAATAAATATATTTATATAAATATATATAATATATAAATATATATATAAAATATTTTATAAAAATATATATATATATAAATACAAACAGACCAAAGAACACACAGACGGGCCAGAACACAAAATTATGTCAAATTTACACACCCCACCACCCCCACCACCACCACCCCCCCCACCAATAACAACAATATATAACACGCAATTTGGCCCTGCTGGCAGAAAGAAAAAAAAAGGAAAAAAAGAGGGAGAGGGAGAGAAGAGAGGAGAGAGAGAGAGAAAAGAGGAGAGAGAGGGGATAGAGAGAGAGAGAGAGAGAGAGAAGAAGAGAGACAGACGGCAGAAAGACAGACAGACAGACAGACAGACGGGACAGACGGGACAGAAAAAGGGAAGAGAGAGGGGAGAAGAGAGAGACAGGAAAAGGACAGACAGAGACAGACAGACAGAGACACAGAGAGAGAGAAGAGGGGGGGAGAAAGACAGAGACAGAGACGAAGGGAGAGGGGGACACAGAGACGGGAGCCCAAAAACACAATACACAAAGAGGAGAGAGAGGCAGACAAAACACCAGACGACAAGCAGATAGACGGGAAAAGGGGATGGGGGGGGGAGGGGTGGAGGGGAGGCATAAGTTTTGGGAATCCCATTGTTCTTTTGCTTTTGGCGTTAAAACTCAGCACAGTCAGGGGCGTACGTATGAAAAATTAAATTTTTTACTTGCCCCCTTTTTACAGTTTTATTTTTTTTTCTTTTCAGTTTTGTTTTTTTTTTAAATTTTCGGGGGTTTAGTTTTGTTTCCGTTTTTGGCTCTGGGTTTTCTTCCCTGTTTTGCTTTGTTTTTTTTTGTTTTTTATATTTCCCCGTAGAAAAGTTTTCCCTTCCCAAAAGTCTTTTCTTTGTGTTGTTTTAAGCAATAAATAAAATGGTATCGAAGTGACCCCCATCCCCCCCCCCCCCCCCTATCTCTCTTTAAAAAAAAAAAAGAAAAAAAATCAAAACCACAGTTTATTGGTTCCCTTTAAAAGTGTGTGTGGGGGGGTTTTTAAGTTTTGGGGACGCACGCGTGCGTTTCGTGGGGTGCATGCGTGGTGGTGATGGTGTGTTTTCCGTGTGTGCATGCCCTTGGGATGTATGCGTGGGATGTCCGTACGGCATGCCCTTTCTGTATGGGGTGTGGAAATCCCTGCCCTTGTGCGTGCGTCCATGCTTCTAAACCCCGTGTGTAAGGGATGCATGTTTTTGCGTGGGGTTTCGTTCCCGCATGCTTTTAAATCCCTATTTTCTTCTATGCTTCTTTGGGTGTGATTTCCCCAAAACGTGTTTTTCCCCCGAATCTTAGCTCTTTTCGCTAGGTAGCGGGGACAGGGGTATTAGTTTTCCCCTTTTACAATGTCAGACAAGCGCTGCCCCAGCGGGAAGCCCCCTGTGACCTTTTTGCAACATCGATACAAGGGAAAAAGGGATGACAGTGCCCGAAGCCGTTCCAGACCAAATCACACAAAAAACAACTTTAAAAGGAAAAAAAAAAAAAAAATGTATGGCAGTCCCCCAAAAGTCCGAGCTTTGCCCCCGCAAGCGCTGCCAATGTTTTTTTATGTTGTTTGAGTAAAAGGATTCCCGGGGAGCATCTTGGCAACTGCGTCCCTTTCTGCCCCCCCTCTTTAAGGGGACTCAGACAGACAAAACAAAACAGGGCCAGGGAAAAGGAAAAGACACACAGGAAAAAAAACATAGGACACACACATTCAATTTTTACAAAAATAAAAGACAACATACCACACGAGGGCACAAGCACACACACATCTGGGATCTCTTAAGTGGAAAAAACTCTAAACTTTTAACACCCACATCACACACGAGACTGGACATCAAACAAAAAGCTCATGGGGGTGCTTAAATTTAAAATCCCAGAACAAAAAAAATTTGGGAAATTTTAAAAAAAAAGGAAAACAATGAGACTTAAACACACACACACCAACCCCACACAAACAACACAAAACACATGGGTCAAACAGCCCCCACACACACACGCACAAAACACCACCACACACAACATACACATACCACCCCACAACACCCCACTCACTCACTACACATACAAAAACAAAAAACACCCCTAACACAAAATACACAAGACATGCATCCCCCACCCCCTTTACACACACGCCTTGCACACACCTTCACAAAAATAAAAATTTTAAAGGGAAAAAAAACAAAAAACAACAGGCCCCAAAAAGGGCCCCAAACTAGAGAGAACATAGTTACAATGAGTAGGGAGGGAGGGAGAGAGGGGAGAGGAGGTGGGAGAGGGAGGGAGGGGAAGGTAAGATTTATCAGGGTGGGCCCGGGTTTTTAAAAACTTAGGGCCTTTTGGGGAAAGGGGGGGACCCTACATTATATTTATTAAAATTTTCCCTAGCCCAACCTTTTTCTTTTTTTTCCTTTAAAATTTCCCAAAACCTTTTCCTTTGGGCAAAAGTTTTAAAGCATATAGAGAAACAGGGAAAAGGCACATAGGCAAAATGGGTGGGCCCCAAAATCATTTTAAAATGCACAGACAGACTTTATGTGAAAAAAAGGGGGTTTAATTACAGAAGAAAATGAAAACCCCATGGACACAGACACACAAACACAGGGCCCCCAAAACCCCTTTCCCCACACCATACACGCTCACAAACCCTTTGGGGAAAATTTTTGGGTTTAAACATAAAGGGTGGGGCTTTACAAAAGGCTAAACCCCTTTTTTTTTTCTTTTAAATTTTAGCCTTTTGCTTGGGGCAAAAGTGCCCAAACACGCATAGGCACAGACACAAGCACAACAAACCCGACACACACGCATATACACAGAGACACATTTTCTGGAAAAAAAATGTTGGGAAATTTCAAAAAAGATTAGAGACACACATAGAAAAAAATTAACAGATGGCCCGACACACTCACAGACACGCAAACACACAAACACACACCACACAGATACACCCCACAGACCCCAGATTAAAAGTTGCAGGCACACTCACAAACAAAACCCCAAAAACACACTCACAAAACCACACAAACCCCACAAACCAATAACATACACTCACACCCCCCCCCCCCCCCACACACACACACCAAATTGCTTCAAAAAAGGGACTAAAGCTGAGGTTCCCCTGTAAAACACACACTTTAAAATCTTGTGCACATTTAAAAATTGTTCCCCTTTTTGGAAAAAGTAGGCTATTGTTTTGCCAGTGGGGAAAACATGACAAAATTTACAAAAAAGAAAACACAGGAGGGTTTGGGTGAAAAAAGGGACGTGGGGTGCTTGTTCCATTATCCACAAAATTAAAGAATTTAAAAAAATCCCCCAAAATTGAAAACACCTTTACAAAATATATTTTTTAAAAAAAAAAAAACAAAGAAAACAGTCAAAAGAGGGACAACTAGAGAGAACCATTTCCCCAAAGAGTAGGGAAGGAGAGAGGGGAGAGAGAAAGGGGGCAGAGGGAGGGAGGTTTAACCAAAATATATCGGCTGACCCGTTTTGAATAACTTAGGGCTGCCCTTTGGGGAAAGGGGGACCCCACATTAAATTTATTAAACTTTTCCCCAGCCCCCAAACCCTTTTCCGTTTTTTCTTCTTTTTCTTAATATAACCCTTTTGCTTGGGGGCAAAAGTGCAAGCAAAAACAGACACAACACATGGATGTACACATAAAGGCCCCCCATGCATTGGGAAAAATAGAGACATGCTTTATGTTGGGAAAAAATGTTTAATTACAGAATATACATAGCACAGACACAGGACTGGTTTTTCTTTCTACCTTCCCCCTCCCCCCCCTCCCCCTTAAGCTGTCTGTCTGCCCCTTTTACTCGTCTGTCTTCCCGTCATCTATCGTCTGCCTGTTCCTGGGCTACCTGTCTTCTATCTGTCTGCCTGTTTTGCCCCGTCTAAACCCGTGTATTTTAAAACTGTTGCCTGTCTGCCTTCAAACCGTCGCCCGTTGTCCCCGTCTGCCCCTTTTTTTACTGTCCTTTTTTGCCCGTCTTGCCTGTCTCTCGGCTGTCTGTCTGTTGTCTGCCTGTTACCCGTCTGCTGTTATCGTCGCCCTTTTCTACCCTGTCTGTCTGCCTGTTTTTCCTGTCTGCCCGTTTTTACTCGTCTGTCTGTAAAGCCCCGTTTGCCGTCAACCCCGTCTGCCCCGATTTCCTGTCTACTCGTCTGTCCCGTCTGCCCCGTTTGCCTGTTAACCCCCTTTTTCCCGCCTGTCTTTCCCGGTGTCAATGTATTTTTAAAAAAAAATAACAAAATGAAAGGTTTAAAGAAGGCGGATGGAAGGGGGAAAATGGAAAAAAAAAAAAAAAAAAAAGAAAACCAAAAAAAACGGTAAATGCAGAGTGAGGGGGGAAAAGTGAAGGCAGGGGGAAAAGAAAAAAAAATCCCCCTTTACCCCCCTTAAAAATAAACGGTTTAAGGGAGAGAAGGGAATAGTGGTTGGGTCGCCCCTGTGGTGTGTGTTTTGGGGGGGGGGGGGGGTGAGGGTTTTGAGGGGAGCGGGGGGGTTTTGCATCAAAATTTATTAAAAATTAAACCCAGCGTAAACCTTTTTAAAATTTTAAACCCCTTTGTTTTTTTGTTTTGGGGGGGTTTTTATTTTTTTTTTTTTTGGTTTTGGGGGTTTTTTTTTGTGGAGGGAAAGGGGGGTTTGGGGGGGGCGGGGGGGTGAAATTTTGTTTTATGCACCCTACGGAAGACAACAGAGGTTCCACACACACCCCACACAACCGGGGCGCGCGCGCGCGCGGGCGCACATAACTTTACATTGTTTGCGAAATTTTTTAAAGCCCAAAAAAAACCGGGGAGATGTGAAAAAGGGAGGGTTTTAACAAGCTAAACCCGGGGTGACTATATTTTTAAAAGGAAAAAAAAAAAAAAAAGACATTATAATAGCGCTTTTTTCCTTTTTAGAAAAAAGAAAAAAGATAAAACAAAAAGAATTCATTCAAAGTGACTTTTGCAAAAAGTGGGGGCTGACTTGAGGTTTAATGAATTTTTTTTTTCTGTGGGCTTTGTTTTCCCCCCCATCTCGGGGTATTGCTTTCATGAGAAAGGCGTGCATACATAGACACAAAAAAGACATGCAAAAATCTCTCTGTCTGGGCTCCCCCCCCTCTCTCTTACTCACACACACACACACACCACACACACACACCACACACAAACACACACACACACACACACACACACACACATCTCCCCATAACTATATTTAAAAAATAAGGGTAAAAAAAAATAACCAAAAATTTAAAAAGTGATAATAATAATAATAAAATATTAAAAAGGATAGAATTTTTTATAGCGCGGAATCTTTTAAAGGGAAAAAAAATCCCAAAACACAAAAACCCAAAAACACTTAGACCAATCAAAAAATACACACAGAACAAAAACACAACACACATCCCCACTCACTCACACACACAACACACAACAAACCCCCCACCCACACACCCCACACAAAACACTAAAACAAACACAGAAAACACACAAACCCCCACTTTGGCCTACTCACAACACGCACCATAACTTTTCTCTTTTTTTCTTCAATTCCAGCCTTTGCCTTGGCAAAAGTGCAAGCATATAGAGACACAGGTACAGGCACATAGGCACACATGGATGGGCACATATGCATAGACATGCACAGACAGACTTCATGTGAAAAGGTGTTGAATTACAGAATATAATGACACACATGGACACAGACACACAAACACAGACACACCCATACACACACACACATACACGCTCACACACTTTGGCAAAGTTTTTGGGATAAGCATAAAGATGACAGTGACAAGAGGCTCAACCTTTTCTTTTTCTTGAATTTCAGCCTTTTGCTTGAGGGCAAAAGTGCAAGCACGCATAGGCACAGACACAAGCACATACACACAGACACACACGCATATACACAGAGACACACTTCATGTGAAAAGATGTTGAATTGCAGAAGATATAGAGACACACATAGAAACAAATTAACAGATGCAGACACACTCACAGACACGCAAACACACAAACACACACTCACACAGATACACACACAGACACAGATTGACAGTTGCAGGCACACTCACAAACACACAAACACACACTCACACATCACACACAAACACACAAACACACTAACATACACTCACATCCCCCCCCCCTCCACACACACACACACACTTGCTTCAGAAGAGACTATAAGCTGAGGTTCCATGTAAAACACACACATAACATCTTGTGCACATGTTAAAACTTGTTCCGCTTTTTGGAAGAGTAGGCTATTGTGTGCCAGTGGGAACACATGACAAAATTTACAAAACAGCATACACAGGAGGGCTGGATGAAAAATGCACGTGAGTGCTTGTTCCATTATCCACAAAATAAAAGAATAAATAAATACATAAACTTGCACACACCTTCACAAAGTATATTTTAAGGAAAAAAACAAAGACAACAGTCAATAGAGGCACAAGCTAGAGAGAACACAGTTACAATGAGTAGGGAAGGAGAGAGGGGAGAGAGAGGTGGCAGAGGGAGGGAGGTGAACCTAAGATATATCAGGCTGACCCGTTTTGAATAACTTAGGGCTGCCTTAGGGGAAAGGAGGGACCCTACATTATATTTATTAAACTTTTCCCTAGCCCAACCTTTGCTCGTTTTTTCTTCTTTTTCTTGAATATCAACCCTTCGCTTGGGGGCAAAAGTGCAAGCAAACACAGACACAGACACATGGATGTACACATAGGCACACATGCATAGACACATAGAGACATGCTTCATGTGGAAAGATGTTGAATTACAGAATATACATAGACACAGACACAGGCACTGGTTCTCTTTCTACCTTCCTCCCTCCCTCCCTCCCCATCTAAGTCTGTCTGTCTGCCTGTCTACTCGTCTGTCTGTCTGTCTATCTATCTGTCTGCCTGTCTGCCTGTCTACCTGTCTATCTATCTGTCTGCCTGTCTGCCTGTCTACCTGTGTATATATCTGTCTGCCTGTCTGCCTGTCTACCTGTCTGTCTGTCTGTCTGTCTGCCTTTTTGACTGTCTTTCTGCCTGTCTTGCCTGTCTACTCGTCTGTCTGTCTGTCTGTCTGCCTGTCTACCTGTCTGTCTGTCTATCTGTCTGCTTGTCTACCCTGTCTGTCTGCCTGTTTGCCTGTCTGCCTGTCTACTCGTCTGTCTGTATGCCTGTTTGCCTGTCTACCCTGTCTGCCTGACTGCCTGTCTACTCGTCTGTCTGTCTGCCTGTTTGCCTGTCTACCCATCTGTCTGCCTGTCTGCCCGGCTGTCTATGTATTTGAAAATAACTAACAAAGTGAGGTCAGAAGAAGGCGGATGGAAGGCGGAGTGAAAAAAAAAACAAAAAAGAAAACCAAAAAAAGCGAGTAGTGCAGAGTGAGGGGCAATGTGATGGCAGGGAGAAGAGAAACAGATACCGCTGACCCCTGTTGAATAATAAACGGTCAAGGGAGAGAAGGGAGTAGTGGTGCTCGCCCCTGTGTGTGTGTGTTGGGGATGGGGGGGGTGAGGTAGAGGGGAGCGGTGGGGTGTGCATCAACTTTATTAAAACTTATCCCAGCGTAGCCTTTTAAATTTCAGCCGTTTGTTCTTTGTTTTGGGGGGTTATTATTTTTTTTTCTTGGTTTTGTGGGGTTATTTTGTGGAGGGAGGGGGTTGGGTGGGCGGAGGGTGAAAGTGTGTGTATGCACATACGGACAGACAACAGAGGTTCACACACACACACACACACGCGCGCGCGCGCGCGCGCGCGCACATATACTTTACATTGTTTGCGAAGTTTAATGCAATAAAACCGAGAGATGTGAACAGGGAGGTGTGAACAAGCTAAACGGTGTGTGACTATAGTTTTAAGGAAAAAAAGAAAGAAGACATTATAATAGCGCTTTTCCGTTTTGAGAAAAAAGAAAATGATAATAACAAACGAATACATTCAATGTGACTTTGCAAAACGTGGGAGCTGACTTGAGGTTTAATGAATTTTTCTTCTGTGACTTGTTTTCCCTATCTCTGTGTATTGCTTTCATGAGAAAGTGCGTGCATACATAGACACAAAACTGACATGCAAAGTCTCTCTGTCTGTCTCCCCCCCTCTCTCTCTTACTACCACACACACACACACACACACACACACACACACACACACACACACACACACACACACACACAACACTCTCGCATAACATATATTTAATAATAATGATAATAATAATAACAATAATAATAGTGATAATAATAATAATAATAATAATAATAATTGTATAGAATTTATATAGCGCGGAATCTTGTAAAGCAACAAAATCAAAGCACACACAACACACACTTACGCACACACTCACAAATACACACAGAGACAAACACACACACACACTCACACTCACTCACACACACACACAACACACACACACACACACACACACACACACACACACGTACACGAACACAGACACACACACACACACACTTAGGCCTACTCACACACACGCACACATACACACTTACTCACACACACACACTCACATACACTCACTCACTCACACACACACTCGCATAAACACACAGACACACACACACTTTGGCCTTCTCACACACACGCACACTTAATCACACACACATACACTCACACACATACACACACACACACACACACACTTACTCACGCACTTACTCACACACACATACAGGTGAGAAAGAGAAAGAGAGAGAGAGAGAGAGAGAGAGAGAGAGAAGAGAGAGAGAGAGAGAGAGAGAGAGAGAGAGAGAGAGAGAGAGAGAGAGAGAGAGAGAGAGAGAGAGAGAGAGAGAGAGAGAGAGAGAGAGAGAAGATGAGAGAGAGAGAGACAGAGACACAGAGAGAGACACAAAGAGAGAGACAGAAAAGAGAGAGAGAGAGAGAGAGAGAGAGAGAGAGAGAGAGAGAGAGAGAGAGAGAGAGAGAGAGAGAGAGAGAGATTCCAAACAAGGAAAGAACACTATGGTAAAGAATGAGATATTTCAAGCTTGGAAAGAAGATGGAAAGATTAGAAAGGGTGAGAGAACTGTGTCAAAAAGCCAGAGTGTTGCTTTGGGCTTCTCTTGTTTGCAATAAACTGCTACAAGCGAAAAGAAAAACGGCATTGAATTGATCAAGCTGAACCGTCTGCACAAGCAGCATTTTTATCGATTTTTACAGGGCGCTGTTTCTCGCCAGCAGACAAATGGATAAATATTTAAATGTACAAAATGCATGCATTCCTGCATAGGGACACGCAGAAAAGACAAAATCTCTCTCTCTCTTTCTCTCTCTCTAAATCATTGCTAGACAAAGAAGTAAGCAATGAAAGTGTAATTGAGGATACACGTATTGAAAGTAACAGTTGTTTTAATCGTCCAATATCTAGAGAGGAAGTACTGTTCGCAATAAGAAAACTGAAAGACCGCAAGGCTTCTGGGCCTGATGGCATTGTTGGTGAAGTGTATAAAAACTACAATGAACAGGTTTTGCGGTTTTTCACAAAGCTCTTTAATGTTTTGTTTGACAATGGCTTATTTCCAGAAGCATGGACAGAATCAGTTGTGTTACCACTTTATAAAAAAGGTGATACTAATAATCCTAATAACTATAGAGGAATTTCCTTAGCAATGTCAGTAGTAAATTGTTCAGCACAATTATTAATCGTAGAATACAAGAGTGGGTAAAAGAAAATGATATTACAGGTGATTTTCAAGCTGGATTTAAAAAAGGATACTCAACGATAGATCATATGTTTAAATTGTTAGCCCTAGTGCAGAAACAATTTTCCCTTAACCGAAAATTATATGTGGCTTTTATTGATTTCGAGAAAGCCTTTGATTCTATAAATAGAAGTTTTCTTTGGACTATTTTATCTAAGAATTGTATAAATGGTAAATTACATTCATGTATTAAAGCCATGTATGAACATGTAAAATGTAGAGTTAGGTGTGGTGCCGCTCTGACCAATGTTATTAACTGCACGGCAGGGGTGAAGCAGGGGGATGTATGCAGTCCAGTTTTGTTTTCTCTTTTTATAAACGAACTGGCAATAGAAATAATTTATAAAGGAAGACACGGTGCCACTATTCCTTGCAGTGCATTTGAACTGTTTATTCTGTTACTTGCAGATGACATTATTTTATTGTCAGAGACTGCTATAGGTTTGCAGGTTCAGTTGAATAATTTACAGCGTGCTGCTGCCTCGCTCCAGTTGAAGGTTAACTTGAAGAAAAGCAGCATCATTGTGTTCAGGAAAGGCGGTTTTTTGAGTGCTAGGGAGAGGTGGGTTTATGATGGTAATGTAATGCCTGTTGTTAATGCGTACAAGTATTTAGGAGTATGTTTTACAACTCGCCTTAGTTTTGTCTCAGCATGTAAGGATCTGGCTAGCAGAGCAAAAAATGCTTTATTTTGTGTAATGAAAAGACTGTCCACACTTAACAACACGTCCATAAAACTGTTTCTGAAGGTATTTGACTCTCAAATACAGCCTGTTGCACAGTACGGTTCCGAGTTGTGGGGGTTGAATAAAGCTGCAATCTCCTGTGAATCTGTACATTTATTTGCTCTGAAAAAGTTTCTGGGTGTTGACATGCGCACACCTAACGACCTTATATATGGTGAAACCAATAGATCCAATATACATTAACTCAGCTGTTCAATGTATACGCTATTGGCTCAAAATTTTGGAAATGGGGAATCAAGATTACCTTTCAAAGCGTATAAAATGTTATTTGAGTTAGATAGTAAGGCAAGAAGATTGGGTGACTGATGTACGTATTTGTTTGCATGAATATGGCTTTGGTGATGTGTGGATGAATCAAGGTGTGGGAAGTGTAAAGGCATTTCTAAGAATTTTTCGTCAACGTTTTAGTTGACTGCAGATGGCAGAAGTGGAGTGAACATGTTCAAAATAGCACGAGGTTTGATTTTTTAAATTATTTTGTAGCTCACATGAGATGAAGCTGTATTTGATTTCAGATATGGACAGACATTTGAAAATAGTGACCACAAGGTTTAGGTTGGGTATTTCAAGTTTAGCCACTCATCACTTTCGATATAGAGATTGTAATGACATTGATTTGATATGTCCTCTCTGTAAAAGTGGTAAAGATGATGAGTTACATTTAGTTCTGTGCTGTCCATTTCTTAAGGAGCTCAGAGATAAGTTTATTTCACCTAAATATTTTCGACAGCCTTGCACGTTCAAATTAACTTTGCTGATGTCCTCTGCAAGACATAACGATATTTGGAACTTGTCTCACTTCCTTCACAAAGCCTTCAAGCTGAGAGAAATTGCAACATCATAGTTCATTATTATGATTCTCATATTGTTGATTGTATGTTTGTTTTAATGTTTCTGATGATTTGGTTTTTTGTTCACTTTCCCCTTCATTATGGGCTATGGCCTAATGAATAAACATCCGAATCTCTCTCTCTCTCTCTCTCTCTCTCTCTCTCTCTCTCTCTCTCTCTCTCTCTCTCTCTCTCTCTCTCTCTCTCTCTCTCTCTCTCTCTCTCTCTATCTCTCTCACATGCAGACACACATGCAAACGCACACACACGCCCGTGCGTGTACGCACGCACGCATACACAGTGAGCATGTGTGTGTGTGTGTGTGTGTGTGTACGTGCGTGATTATGGTCCGTGTGTGTGTGTGTGTGTGTGTGTGTGTGTGTTTGTGTGTGTTTGCGCGTGTGTGTGTGTGTGTTTGTGCCTGTTTATGCTGTGTGTATGTATGTGTGCACGCACGCTAGAGTTGGCACATTCTAAATGAACTTTAAAAAAAAGAAATATTCAAAGAGATCTAGAGTACTGTGGAAACGCGGAGTTGTTCCCCCCCCCCCCCCCCCCAACAAATAAATCAAACAAACAAACAACAACAACAACAAAACAACAAAAACGAAAACGCTATGAAAAAATAATAATAGTTTTGTTCTGGTTTTCTAAGGAGAGCTCTCATCGCTAGAAAATGTTTATTCTTGTCATTTTTTATTCGTTTTTTTTATCCAAAGAAAATTCAAAAGGCTGAGTTGCCACAAGGGGAGAAGAAGAAGAAGAAGGGTAGATTATATTTATCTCATACATCAGAGCCTAAACCGTTGTGAAATTTCTCTGATAGGGGTTTTTTGGCACTAGTAAACAGACACACGAGGGGATGGGGTAGCTCAGTGGTCGGAGCACTCGCTTTCCTCCAGCCAAGATAAGTAGCGGCGAGCGTGGTTACCAGTTGGATGGGTGACCGTTTGTGCGCCTTGGCTTCAGTACAGTTCCCCCAGTTCACCCAGCTGTAAATGGGTACCTGCCCTCTTTAGGGTCAGGGAAGGTAAAGCAGCGAGGGAGAGGAGATGGGCCCCGCCCTCAATATGCTGGCCCCCTGGAGAAGTGAGGTCTCTGACGCCTCGCTCCCCTACGACCACATAGGTTATGGGGCACCCTTTTACGTTTCAAACAGACACAGACATACAGCGATACAAAAATAATCAAGGAGTGTATACATGCATAATAAATAAAACAGAAATGAATAAATAAATAATAGATAACTGAATATCAAATCATTGATGCATACATGAATAGACAGATAAGGACAGAAAGAAAGGAGGAAAACAGAAGACAAAGGAAAGAAGAATAGAATAGAAATGAAGCAAGAAAGGAAAGAAACAAACGTAAAGACACACATACTACACGTGGGTGCAGCATGCAAAAGAAACATAAACTTATGGATGCACACGCACGGACAGTAGTTCACACACACATACGCGCGTGCGCACGCGCACATACACACACGCACGTACACACACACACACACACACGTACACACACACGCACACACGCACACATACACACACACTCACACAGGTGCATGCATATGCACGATCTTGAGTGTATGTGCACATATGCAAGCGCAAGCACGAATGTATACACACACACAGTACACGGTTTGTGTGTGTATGTTTGTGTGTGTGTATGTGTGTGTGTGTGTGTGCACGCAAATGCCAGGCATGAGAGAGAGAGAGGGACACTGAACACTGAAAGTAATTTATTGCCATTAACAATACAGTCTTTTGGGCAAGGAGCACAGTATGAACACAATTTAACCAATATGCTTTTTGCAACAAGGAAATAAAGAAAATCGAAAGAGGAAAGGGCATATCCAATAACTATATTCAACCGAATACATTAATAGTTATCATACCTTAATTATTATCACAAGCTTGCACACACACACACACACACACACACACACACACACACACACACACACACACACACACACACACACACACACACACACACACACACACACCACACACACACATACCAACATACATACACACACACACACACACACACACCAGTCATTTTACCTACAAATCAACAACAATGTAGGACAAACCCGACCATCACATTCAAATAAGGCAATTTAGCCAATGGAAATCGTATTCCACAAATATGGAAAACAAAATAGTGTTACATTGAAAAGGTAAAATCACTTAGCTGCAGTTTTCTTTTTAGAGAGAGCGAGAGGGAGAGAGAGAGAGTAAGAGGTGGAGAGAGGGAGAGAGACAGACAGAGAGAGACAGACAGAGAGAGACAGAGAGAGAGGGAGAGAGACGAGAGAGAGAAAGAGAGGGAGAGAGACAGAGAGAGAAAGGGAGAGAGACAAACAGAGAGCGA
>CM054159.1:2075882-2080882 GCA_028751875.1 Rapana venosa | reverse complement strand
ATGCCATCAAGAAGACAACAGCACAAAATGCTAAAAACAAATCCAACAACATGTCCTATACAAAACACTGTAGTCGCTATCAGGAGGCAACCAGTAGTCATATACCTGGTGATCGTAAAGAGGATTTCATTTGTATTGTGTTTTTTCCTGTCATCATTTTTCTCCTGACATAACAATCATGGCTTTGATACTTTTGTGTGTGGATTTTTTCCCTGTCTTATTCTGCGTCAGAGAGAGAGAGAGAGAGAGAGAGAAGAGAGAGAGAGAGAGAGAGACAGAGACATAGAGACAGAGAGAGACAGAGAGAGACACACAGAGAGAGTGAGTGAGTGAGTAATAGCATTGCATAGTTATTATAGCATAGCATGCTTACTAAGACTAGCAGTGGATCGGTGGTCTAGAGGTAAAACACTTGTCTTTATTTATTTATTTATCTATCTATCTGTCTATCAATCTATCTATCTATCTATCTATCTATCTATCTATCTATCTATCTATCTATCTATCTATCTATCTATCTATCTATCTATCTATCTATCTATCTGTCTATCTATCTATCTATCTATCTATCTATCTATCTATCTATCTATCTATCTATCTATCCATCCATCTATCTATCTATCTATCTATCTGTCTATCTATCTATCTATCTATCTATCTATATTCATCACACGCTCATACAGCAACTACTGCTTTCTGTCGTATCAGCGAGCATGCATTGCGCTGCCGTTAAGCACCTGGCAAGTCAGGCCCAGCACATCCAACTTTGGCGTGGGAGAGAGAATGATCTTTTAACTTTATCTGGAAAAAAGACAGAGGAATGGGCCCAGAAGGCAGGAAATAAACACGATGGAGGTAGCATGGAGAAAAAGGAACAAGGCAGAAAAAGAGAGGGAT
The DNA here is from genome assembly GCA_028751875.1 of Rapana venosa. Classification (NCBI taxonomy): domain Eukaryota; kingdom Metazoa; phylum Mollusca; class Gastropoda; order Neogastropoda; family Muricidae; genus Rapana; species Rapana venosa. Next base: position 2,079,985 of record CM054159.1, on the reverse strand, counting down.
AGAAAAGAGAGAATTCCTAGCAAGGAATTTCCAGGAGGTGGGGATGCTATTTATACTAGCAGGACCCTGGTTCCCTTCAGAAGATTTTTTAAAAATATATTAACTCTTGCAGTCATATCTAAGCTCTTTTATTTCGGGGATAATGAGTAAGCACTCATGTCTGAATTTTTTTTTATAGTTCGAGGATAATGAATAAGCACTCAGTGATAGATTCTTTAATTTGGAGGATTACGAATAAGTACTCATATCTAAATTCTTCTATTTGAGGATAATGAGTGAACACTCATATCTATACTTTTTTATTTTGGAGGATAATGAATAAGCACTCATATCAAAATTATTATTTTATTTTGAGGATATTGAATAAGCACTCATATCAAAATTATTTTATTTCGAGGATAATGAATAATCACTCATATCAAAATTCTTTTCTTTTGGAGGACAACGAATAAGTAGGCTACTAATATCTTGTTGTTTTTTATTTCGAGTATAATGAATGAACAGTCGTTTGTAGATTCTTTAATTCGAGGATAATGACTAAGCACTCATATCTAGATTCTTTGAGTTTGAGGATAATGGAGAAGCATTCACATATCGAGGTGTTTTTTTACTTCAAGGATATTGATCTCTTATTTTGAGGATAATGAATGAGCACTCATATCTAAATTATTTTATTTCGTAGATAAGGAATAAACACTCATTTCTATATTCTTTTAGCTCGACGACAATGAAGAAACATTTATGTTCTTTTCTTACATCCAGTTCCCGTGTGCGTACGGTTAATGTAAATTTTTTACCCGTTCCCACGGGCACACACTGGCTTACTCTCTGTGTCGAAAGAAGCGAGAAATGGAAGTCTGGACCCCATCTGAGCCAGAACGTTTACTCCCATTCACTAGACTTTGAACAGTAGTCTGGGTGCTAGTTTTTCGGATAAGACGATGAATCAAAGTCCCGTGTACAGCACGTACACAGCGCATACATGCACTGTAAATCAGGTAAAGGTATCTCATAACCGATGTAGTCATAGGGGAGCGAGGCATCAGAGACCTCAACTTCTCAAAGGACTAGCATATTGATGGCGGTGCCCATCTCCTCTCCCTCGCTGCTTTACCTTTCCTGACCCTAAAGAGGGCAGGTACCCATTTACAACTGAGGTGAACTGGGGGGACTGTACTGAAGCCAAGGCGCACAAACGGTCACCCATCCAACTGGTAACCACGCTCGACGCTGCTTAACTTGGCTGTGGGAAAAGCGAGGGCTCTGACCACTGAGCTATCCTGTCCCCTGCCCCTAAGTTTGTTGTTTTAATGGTAAGAGGATTGGGCTTGCCTCGCTCTGTCTCACTTGTCCCAGTCGTCATCTGATAATGTGATGGTTTGTATCCCTTTTTTCTGTGTATGTGTGTGTGTGTGTGTGGGGGGGGGGGGGGGGGGGGTGTTCTCCTTGACGCTCTCTGACTCTGGGTTGTTGTTGTTGTTGTTGTCTCTTTGTCTGTCTTTTGTCTGATTTCTTTGGTCTTTCTTCTTCTTCTTCTCTGAGTATGTGTGTGTGTGTGTGTGTGTGTGTGTGTGTGTGTGTGTGTGTGTGTGTGTGTGTGTGTGTGTGTGTGTGTGTGTGTACCTCTCTCCTTTCTCTCTGTCTCTGTCTTTCTGTCTCTGTATCTGTCTGTCTATATACCTCTCTCTCTATATCTATCTATCTATCTATCTATCTATCTATCTATCTATTTTTATATCTATCTTTATATCTATCTATATATCTATATATACACACACAAACACAGAGATGGGGGGGGGGGGAGGTAGGGGTATGGAACAATATCAGGTTGAACTGTTTTAAATAACAAATTGCCCTAGGGAAAGACAAGGCCTACATTAAAGTGATTACATTGTTTTCACACACATGCATACAGACAGATAGACAATCGAAGATGCAAAAACAACAACAACACACACACACATTCACAGACAGATACAAACACAGACATACACACACACACACACACACACACACACACACACGCACACACACATACACACAAACTGCTGACATTTTGTTTTTCTTTTTAAAACAATAAGAATGATAGGAGGGGGGTGGATGGTGGGCTGGTGGTAAAGAACAAGATCAGGTTGAGCTGCTTTGAATAACAAATGGCTGCAAAGACAGGCTCTGCATTAAACTTATTACATCTTTTACTCCTGTGTAGCAGTTTCAATTTCAAAGCATTGTTTTTTTCATCCATGCACACAGACAGACAAATGGACAATCAAAGACGCAGACACACAAAAACAGGCACACAACAGACACACACTCACTCACCCACTCACACACACACTCACGCACACACTCACTCACTCATTCACTCACTCAATCACTCACACGCGTGCACACACACACACACACACACTCACTCAATCACTCACTCACTCACACACACACAATCCCTCACTTACTCACACACATGCACATACACACATGCAAACACACACTCACAAACATACACTCACAAACACGCACACATACACTCACTCACAGACAGACACACACACACACACTGCTGACAGTTTTTTTGTGGTTTTTTTTAAAGAATAAGAATGACGGAAGGGGGTGGTGGTGGTAAAGAACAGGATCAGGTTGAACTGTTTTGAATAACAAATGGCTGCAGGCAAAGACAGGCTCTGCATTAAACTTATTACATTTTTCCCCCTTGTGTAGCGGTTTCAATTTCAAAGTGTTGTTTTTTTCATGCATGCACACACACAGACAGACAGATGGACAATCAAAGATGCACACACACAGACACACATACACACAACAGACACACACTCACTCACTCACTCACACACATTCACACACACACACACTCACTCATTCACTCACTCTAATCACTCACACATGCACACACACATGCACTCACTCATTCACTCACTCACACTCACACACACAATCACTTGCTCACTCATTCACACACATGCACACACACACACACATGCAAACACACACTCACAAACACACACATACACTCACTCAGACACACACACACTCACTGCTGACAGTTTTTCTTTCTATTTTTTAAAGAATAAGAATGACGGAAGGGGGTGGTGGTGGTAAAGAACAGGATCAGGTTGAGCTGTTTTGAATAACAAATGGCTGCAGGCAAAGACAGGCTCTGCATTAAACTTATTACATTTTCCCCCCTGTGTAGCGGTTTCAATTTTAAAAAGATTTTTTCCATGCATGCACACAGACAGACAGACAGACAGATGGACAATCAAAGACACAGACACACAGACATGCAGATACACAGGCACACATATATACATACACACAGAGACACACACACATACAACAAACAGAAACAGAAACACACACAGATACACACACACTCACTAACTCACTCACTCACACCCACACCCCTGGGCACAGCACACACGCCACACACACACACACACACACACACACAAACTGCTGACTTTTTTTTCTTTTCAAAATAGAAAGAATGATAGGAGGGGATGGGTGGTGGTGGTAAAGAACAGGATCAGGTTGAGCTGTTTTGAAAAACAAATGGCTGCAGGCAAAGACAGGCTCTGCATTAAACTTATTACACTTTTCTCCCTTGTGTAGCGGTTTCAATTTCAAAGTGTTGGTGTTTTTTACACATGCACACATACAGACATACAGACAATCAAAAACGCAGACCCAGACACACAGACACTCAGATACACACAGAAACATTCACACAGACATACACACACACATACACACATACACGCGCACACACACACACACACGCAACCCTGTCTTTCTGTCTGTCTGTATGTCTATCTTGTGAGTATATGTGTGTGTGTATGTTTTGCGCATACATACATGCATGCACGCATGCACGCGTGCGCGCGCGCGCGCACACACACACACACACACACACAAACACACTGCATATTTAAGGGGTTTTTTTGTTTTCTTTTAGAAAATAAGTGTTGAGAATGAGAGTTGCTATGATGAAAGAAGGCAAGAGCCCCCCAAAAGTAGGGTGAAGGAACACAGACAAAACTTTTTGGAAGAGAGAGAGAGAGAGAGAGAGAGAGAGTGGAGAGAGAGAG
>CM054159.1:2070882-2073382 GCA_028751875.1 Rapana venosa | reverse complement strand
GAAGAAGAATTGCGAAGAGAAGAAGAAGAAGAAGAAGAAGAAGAAGAAGAAGAAGAAGAAGAAGAAGAAGAAGAAGAAGAAGAAGAAGAAGAAGATGAAGAAGAAGAATTGCAAAGAAGAAGAAGAAGAAGAAGAAGAAGAAGAAGAAGAAGAAGAAGAAGAAGAAGAAGAAGTACAGCAATAACATTAACACCAAAAACAACAACAACATAGGGAGGACACCAAGCATTAAAGCAGAAACTAAGCATGCAAAATGTGATGAGCAAACAATCTGTAGGTCGAACAAGAACAATTCTACAATCAATATATATTGAAAAATAAATTATCAAGTGTTAAAAATTGCTACAAAACAAATTAAAAACATCATAACCACAACAACAACAACATAGAAACAAAAGAGAACACAAACAAATGCAACCAAGACAACCATAGAAAGAAAGCAAACGAAGAAACAAGCATACAAACGAAAAACAACAACAACCAACCACCTACACAAACACACAGTAACAAATACATAAAAAATACTAGCAATCTAAACCAAACCCCTAAATCCTTATAGGACTGGGCAAGATTTTAATATTGTTTTGCGTGTTTTCAGAAAAAAACCACTATAGAAATTGTGTGCGTGTATTTGTCTTTCTATTCGATTGTTTGTTTTTTCATTTATAGATTCCTCTTATTTATATGTATTTGACGGTTTATTTTCTTTATTCACTTTCAAGTTTGATTTTTTCATTTATCCATTCACGTTTAGATTCAACTATTTAATCATCGATCTATTTATTCATTTTTTTCCCTTTTGTAAAAAATTTTCGTAGATTAATGTGGGCGTTTTGGGGGGGCAGGGGTGGGCTTTCCTGGTTTTTCATTTGTTTTCTCCTTTGTTATTTTTGTTGTTGTTTAGAGATTGATTGATTGGTTTGCTGGATGATTACTTTTTATATTTTTTTCTGGATTGTTTGTTAATTGATTGTCTTTCTGATTTTTTTTAGGGGGGGAGGGAAGGGTGGGGTGGGGGTGGTATGTTTGTCTTTGAATTCATTTGTTTTTTTTCTGGTTTAGCTATTTTATTGTACTTCAGTTTTTGTTGTTGTTTCTGTGAAAAGTTGTGAAAGATAAGCAGCAAGATAGAATTAGGGGTAGGGGTAAAGGCAGTGCGCTGTATCTGCGATGTCACAATAACTGGAAATAAAACACACACAAAAACAAAGGACGAGGACAGGCGATATATCTTAATGGACTTACAGCATGATTTACCAATGCACACCCCACCAGGGACGTGATAGCTCAGTGGCCAGAGCGCTCGATTTCCCTAAGCTTAAGCAGCATTGAGCCAAGTGGATGAGTGACTGCTTGCGCGCCTTGATTTCAGTACAGTCCCCCAGTTCACGCAACTCTAAAGGGGTACTTGCCCTCTTTAAGGTCAGGGAAGGTAAAGCAGCGAGGGAGAAGAGATGGGCGCCGCCCTCAATATGCTGAGGGGAGCAGGGCATCAGAGACCTTGACTTCTCAAGGGCCAGCAAACTGAGTGCGGCGCCCATCTCCTCTCGCTCGCTACTTAAACTTCCCTGAAGCTAAAGAGGGCAGGTACCCATTTACAGCTGGGTGAACTGGGAGACTATATTAAAGCCAAGGCTCACAAACGGTCACACATCCAAGTGGTAACCACGCTCGATGCTGCTTAAACATTGGCTGGGGGAAAGCGAGCGCTCTGACCGCTGAGCTATCCCGTCCTCTAAATGATGACCTTCCAGTGTCTGACTTCTTTTTTGTGTGATTATATGACAAAAAAAGGATTTAATAATTATGCCCCGCTTAAAGATCCCATAATTCAGGTTCAATAAGTTACGGAAACACAGATAAAGCCACCATCTACCCTATACTTGCAGAGGAATAGGCTCTGCCAGCTTTTAGCCTGCTCAAGATACAGGGCCTGAAAAACAAACAAACAAACAAACAAACAAACAAACAAACAAAAACCTCCCAGAAGAATGCCCTTGTGTCTCCTCAAAGGGTTGAGGTAGCGAAGAGAAACATGATCTATAATCAATCTTGTGTTGAACATAGACGGTAAACAACTGTCAGCACTCATGTCAGTGGAGGTTATGTGCCCCTTCACCCTGTCAGCATATAATATCATTCAGAAGTCGGAGTTCAGTGACAGTGTACCTGGTTACATTCCTAGGTAGCTGATTTACTAATGGGCAAAACAAGAATGACACGGCAAAAACAAAGGAAAAGAAGAACTCATATATTTTCTGGGTCCAGCTTTTTTTCTATATGATAGCGGTGCTGCCTTTCTTCTATCTTTCTTTCACTTCCTTCCTTCCTTCCTTCTTGTCTTCCTTCTTGTCTTCCTTCCTTTCTTCCTTCCTTCCTTCGGGTCTTCCTTCCTTCCTTCCTTCCTTCCTTTATTCCTTCCTTTCCTTTCTTATTTACTTGCTGTCTTGCTGACTGATTACTTTCTTGCCGGGCCTTTTGCATGCTTGATGGCTATTTG
>CM054159.1:2058382-2065882 GCA_028751875.1 Rapana venosa | reverse complement strand
AGAGTGTGTGTGTGTGGTGTGTAGTGTGTGTGTGTGTGTATGTGTAGTGTTGTAAGTGTGTGGTGTGTGTGTGTGTGTTTGTGTTGTGTGTGTGCGTGTGTGTTGTGTGCGTGTTGTGTGTGTAGTGTGTAAGTGTGTGTGTGTGTGTGTGTGTTGTGTGTGTGTGTAGTGTGTGTAAGTGGTGTGTGTGTGGTGTGTATGTGTGTGTTGTGTGTGTTGTGTTGTGTGTGTGTAGTGTATGTAAATGTAATGTGTGTGTTAGTGTGCGTGTGTATGTGTGTAAGTGTAGAGTGTGTGTAGTGTGTGTGTGTGTGTATGCGTACGTGTTGTGGTGGTGGTGGAGGTGTCTTTTCTTTATAACATTATATATATATATATATATATATATATAATATATATATATATATATATATATATATATATATATATATATATATACACTTACGCACGCACGCACACCACACACACACACACACACACACACACATATATATATATATAAGTATGTGTGTGTGTGGTATGTTTGTGTGCACGCACGCGCGCGTGTGTTTGCTATCACTAAACAAATTTCAGTGCAGCGATTAAAAATCAAAATGGCTTTATAGGCGAAAAAAACACCTGACAAAAAAACCAGCCCAGAGAATAATAATATAACAAACGTGGAAAACCATTGAAAATAATCAAACTACACATAGACGTTATAGACAACTAAATAAACTACATGCACTTGACGCAAATTCCTTGTCAGCTTTTTCTTTTTTTTTGGTAGTTGTTCTCGAACTACTTAGAATGTTTTTTTTGTAGAAATAAGCTTTTCTTGAAGGTTTTTCTTTAAAATATACGTATATTTTCTTCTTTTTTTTAAAACTTGAGAAACAGCCTACTTTTGCCGGCTCACTGTACAGAAGATATTCTCTCTCAACGTTCTTTAGTGTCTTGATAAGCCTTTGGGAGTTGTGAAGGCTGGTGTGTAAGGGAAAGGCATGGGAAGGTAAAATCGATACGTTTCGTCTGTCACAAGTTCGCTTCTGTTGTAGAGGAAGTAGTTTTTCGAACAAAAAAAGGCTGCACAGCTGATTATCCACTTGCACGCACGCACGCACGCACGCAATCATGCACGCACGCATGCACGCGCAAACGCATGCACAGACACACACAACACACACACCACACCACACACACACACACACACAACACAACACAACACACACAATACATACACACTACAACCACCACCATTAACACCACCAACACAACCCCGACTAACAACAGCAGCAACAACAATAGCAGCATCAAGCCCAAAATAGATGAAATCAAATCGACAAACAAACAAACAAGCGAATCATACAAACAAGCAAACATACTGCCAGACTACCAGATTAACGCATAACAACAAACGGGTTAATCAAATCACACATTGACAAGTTTGACAGATCGACAGACAGATTGACAAACTGACAAATAGACAGACAGACAGACAATCAGACAATCAGATAGACAGAGTTAACGGATATAGACATCAAAATAGAACGAGAGATTAAACTCTTGAAAATTAGACAATGTAGGACAATTCAATGGGTTTTTATTATATAGAAAAAAAATCAAAAAAATAACTGGCAACTGAAAGAGAAAATATAATAAAAGATAAAGCCCACCATAGTTCAGTTTTGTTTCTATTGTTTTTTCTTCTACGGAACACAAAAAGCTGAAATGAATCAGCTATAGGGAAAAATAACCCACAAGAAACAATGGATGGAAACAACAGTTAAAAAACAACAGCAAACCCACACACATATAACAAGATTAACCTGCCTGTCTACCTGCCTGCCTGCCTCTCTGTCTGTCTGTCTGTCTGTCCGTCCGTCCGTCCGTCTGTCTGTCTGTCTGTCTGAGTCTACCTCTCTGTGACTCTCTGACTTTGTGTGTCAATGTGTGTGTGTGTGTGTGTGTGTGTGTGTCTCTGTGTGTATGGTGCGTGCTGCTTCTTTCTCTCTCTCTATCCCCCCCCCCCCTCTCTCTCTCTGTCTCTCTCTTACCTTCCCCCTCTCTCTGTCTCTCTCTCTCTCGCTTACTACTCTCTCTCTCTCTTTCTCTCTGTCTCCCTCTCACCTTCACTCACTCTCTCTCTCTCTCTCTCTCTCTCTCTCTCTCTCTCTCTCTCTCTCTCTCTCTCTCTCTCGCTCTCTCGCTCCCTCTTGCCCCCCCCTGCCTGTCAGTCTCTCTATCAGTCTCTGTCTGTCTATCTGTCTGTCTGTCTGTCTGCCTGTCTTCCAGTCTTTCTGTCTTTGTGTCTGTCTGTCTCATTGTCTACTCCCTTGCTTGTTGCTTGGCATATTTTATCGATCGATCTATTTAATTGAATTCAATTCCATTCTAAATTCCTGTAATTCTATTTCAAATGCGTTTCATCTCTTTTTTTCCTGATCATTAAAGAAAATTTAGTTGATCATCAGGAGCTAGAAATGGGTTGGTTTGAATTGGCAGCAAGCGTCTTTGTTTGTGAGAGCTAGAAAACAGATTTTTTGTGTTATTAACTCGTTTTACTGAACGAATCGCTTGTTTTGTTTCAGAATATCTAATTAAAATCAAATAGTTGGGGTTTTTTATTGTTAAGTAGCTAAAATTAAAAATGTATCTAACACTTTGTTTGCGTCTTAACGTCTCTCTCTGTCCCTGTCTCTTGTCTCTGTCTGTCACTCTCTCTTCCTCTGTCTCTGTATCTCTGTCTTTGTCTCTTTCTATGTCTCTGTACCTCTCTGTCTCTGTTTCTGTGTCTCTATCTCTCTGTCCCTCTATGTCTCTGTCTTTCTCTGTCTCTGGCTCTCTGGCTCTCTCTATCTCTGTCTCTCTGTGTCCCTCTCTGTCTCTCTCTGTGTATCCCTGTCTGCCTGTGTGTATGTGTGTGTGTCCGTGTGTGTGTGTGTGTGCGCGTGTCCTTTGTCATCATCTCCTTTAACTCTTTTATTTCAGTCTGTCTGTCTGTCTCTGCCTCTGCTTTTGTCTCTGTCTGTCTGTCTCTGTCTCTGTCTGTCTGTCTGTCTGTCTGTCTCCATCTTTTTCGGTCTGTCTGTCTCATATAGTCTACTTCTAACCGTATATTCCTCTCGATTAAAAAAAACAAACATTTTCATTATGGTTATTTTATTATTCTCCCTTTATTTTTTCCCTGCTAGCTCACTGAATTAAATATTACCATGACCTTTACGGATACCGGGTCATTATTTTTGCAAAGCTTGTCTAGCCTGAGTGATGACAATGTTATTTGTTGATTTTTGTATTTCAATATATCGTCTATAATATCGTTAAGTTGTGTTGAATGACCCAAGGATGTGTTGGTTTGGTTGGTGTGTTAGTGTTCCAAGTTGAAATTCAATGCGTCTGTTTCACCTGGATGACTATTATGTCATTATTATCGTTAGTGCTTTGTGCTATTGCTTCCAGCGTGTGGGCGAGTCTGTTTGTCTTTGTCTGTCTGTCTGTGTTTCTGTCTGTCTGCCTGTGTCTATTTGTTTGTCTGTCTGTCTGTCTGTGTCTATCTTCTCTTTCTCTCTCTCAATTTCTTCGTGTCTTTTCCTTTCGTTGTGCTTTGTATGAGCCTATGCTATCCATACCTTAGACGATTCTCGTTCTCGTTCTTCTGTCTCTCTCGTCTTGTTTCTCTCTCTCTCTCTTCTCTCATTTTTTTCTTCTGTCTTCTTTCTATCTCTCTCTCTTCTCTCCCTCTCATTCTCATGGATGTCGTTTGACCATTTTGTGAGTCTTGATGTATATAAGGTGAAGAGGCGTAGGTTGATATGTGTGAGGGGAAGCCATGATTTGAAAGAAAGGGGTTATGTTGTCTACTTGCTGCCTGCTGCTATGTACCTTGAGTTGCTGTAGCGATGCTATGTATGCTGATGTGATGATGTGGGTGTGATACTAGACGACTTGAGTGTATTCTTTCTACGATATCCGATCTCCTCGTTACCTAATCTTTTCCCCGTACCCTGCACATGAGAGATTGACCTAGGAATACTTGAAAAATGATATCTGATAGGAAAATATACAGGTGCGAAAAGAGAAATAGGGTATGAGTGTGTGCAGCGTAGGAGAAGTGTTACGTCTAGATGAGGAAGCCGAAGTTTAGGGGTTGAATATCTTGCTGCAGTGATGCTATAATAATGGTAGGTGACTAAATCTAGCGATATGATTAGTATGCTGTAAGAGATGATAGCGCTATATAATTCCATACTATTCACATTATTATTATTCTGTGTGCTTGCAGAATTGGAAATAACGTTTTCTGCTAAGATGTCTACATACACCCTGCCCGAAACATATTTTGTATAGTGGGCTAAGGCGAAGTACAATGCAACTGTTCAGTATTTAGTGTTCTCTGTCTGTCTGTCTTAGTTTTACAATCTAATTGAATGCCGCATGTTTGTGACTCAATTATTCCTTCGTTTAGGTATTTCTCTATTCATTGATGTATGCTTTACTTTATGTATTAAAAAACAATGCTTTTCTTTATGTATTAAAAAACAATTTGCATATGTATATATGTATATCTGTATGTATGTATCCATCATCCATCCATCCATCCATCCATCCATCCATCCATCCATCCATCCATCCATCCATCCATCCATCTATCCATCTATCTATCTATTTATCTGTCTATTTATCTATCCATCCATCCTTCCATCCATCCATCTGTCCATCTGTCCATCTATCCATTTATATATCTATCTATCTATCTATCTATCTATCTATCTATCTATCTATCTATCTATCTCCGATCCATCCATCCATCTATCTATCTATATATCTACCCAGCTATCTATCTATCTATGAATATAAGTATGTACGTATGTTGATATTTTTTTAATTATTTGTTTTGCTTTCTTTCTTTCTTTCTTTCTTTCTTCGGATTCTGTGGTTCTATACTTCTATTCCGTTCTCCATTCGTTCTTTCAAATTTTTCCTCTATCTTTACATTATTCCACTCACTTTATCCAATTACTTTTTCGTATGATCTATTACATTTTCTTTATTATCTGACATTTCTTGCTTTACTTTCTTTTTCTTGAGGATAGCATGTGTGGTGCGTGATACGTGTGATCTGCTACCCGAGTTGCTTCGTGTCAACTGGGTTTTTCCATTCTGCGAATCTAAAAATCATAGTTCTTAATCATCTATTTCTTCTCCAATATTGGATTAGATAATCAAACCTTTAAACTCACCCAGAAATCCTGGACACTAAACCGTTGTTTTTGAAGATCACCTCATTCGTGTTCGGTTGTTGTACAGGATGACTAGGTTTTAATGTAAATGTGTGATTGAAACCACCGTTTGCTTTCCTGTTATTTGTCATTTCTTCTCGAATAAATGAAATCAGAATAGCAATCTGGTTTAATGCTTTATTTTGCATTAAGGCTGTATGTATCTTTCTACGCTTAACTACTATCCATTTCGTGGACCAGTCATTGGATTGAAAGACACCTCACTTCTCTGTCTCTGTTGTCTGTTGTCGATTGACCTTAGTGCTGTTATTCATTTCTTTGTTAACTCGTCTGTTTCTGTCTTCTGTTTTTTCTGTCTTCTTTGCTTCATCATATCTAATTAAATCAATCTTACCACCGTTGTTTAATGCTCTATTTTGTCTTAGGCTTGTTTTGTGTTTCTTTCCTTCGTTCTTCCTTCATTTCGTGCCAGTCTTACATCTTTTCCCTGTCTTCGTTCTCTTTGTCTCTGTCTGGTCTGTCTTATATTTGTCTTCTCTGTTCTGTCTTGTCTGTCTGTCTGTCTGTTGTCTGTCGTTTGCCTCTCTTTGCTCTCTCTGTCGTTTTCTCTTCTGTCTCTCTTGTGTTGTTGTGTTTCTTTCTCTGTCTTCCTTCCTTCGCCGTGTTCATTGTTCTATGTATCGTGTCTCTTTGTCTCTGTCGCGACGTCTTATTGTGTTTGTCTGTGTTGTTGTGTGTGTTGTTGTTCAGTTTGCTGCGCGTGCGTGTGTGTCGTGTGTGTGTGTGTGTGTATGTTGTCTGCCTTCTGTCTGTCTGTCTGTCTACTGTCTGTTGTCTGTCGTCTCTTTTCTTCTTCTCTCTTTTCTGTCTGTCTGTCTCTCACTCACTCTCACCTCTCTCTCCCTCTCTCTCTCTCTCTCTCTCTCTCTTCTCTCTCTCTCTCTCTCTCTCTCTCTCTCTCTCTCTCTCTCTCTCTCTCCGCTCTCTCTCCTGCCCCTCTCTCTCTCTTCTCTTCTCTCTCTGTCTGTCTGTCTGTCTGTCTTTTCTCACTCCTCATCTCATTCTCTCTCTCTCTCACTCTCTATCTCCCTCCCTCCCCCCTCTCCTCCCCTTTCTCTCACTTTCTCTCACACTCTCTCTCCATCTCTCTCTCCCCGCTTTCACCCCCTCTCTCCTCTCTCTTTCTCCCTCTCCACCCCCGCCCCTCTCTCTCTTTCCAGTTAATATCCAACGGTGCAGAATTGCGAGGATTATTGAAACAAGTGTTCCTGTAGTTACATCATAATATACAACTGAAACTGTATTCTCTCTAGTGACTTGATCCCAGTTATGACATTATCACTGTCCTTTTGGTTTTTCTCTTTCTGTTCGTGTCTCTGTCTGACTGTCTGTCTGTCTGTCTGTCTCTCTGTCTCATTCTGGTGGCGCTGCGATGCTTCGTTGCTGTACGTGCTTATCAGCTTAACGGCAATAAAATGTCGTTACCGTTACCGTTATTTGTCCCTCTGTCTCTATGTCTCTCTCTTTCTCTGTCTCTATCTCTCTCTCTGTCTGTCTCTCTCTACATATATGTGTGTTTGTCTGTGTGTGTCTGTCTGTCCGTCTGTTTGTCTGTAGGTCTGTGTCTGTCGTCTGTCTGTCTGTCTGTCTGTCTGTCTGTCTGTCTGTCTGTCTCTCTCTCTCTCTCTCTCTTCTCTCTCTCTCTCTCTCTCTCTCTCTCTCTCTCTCTCTCTCTCTCCCCTCTCTCTCTCTCTCTCTCTTTGTATCTGTCTTTATCTCTCTCCCTCCCCTTCTCTCTCTTCCTCGGATTCCCGGATGAAGACAATCATGCGAATGCTCATCTGTAACCCTTGAAAAATAAAGTTCATTCATTCATTCATTCATTCGTTCGTTCGTTCATTCATTCATTCATTCATTCATTCATTCATTTATTCTGTCGTTCGTTCGTTCGTTCATTCATTCAATTGTTCGTTAGTTCGTTCATTCATTCATCATCCATTCATTCATTTATTTAGTCAATTGTTCATTCTATTATTTATTCATTCGTCCATTCATTATATCTCTCTCCCTCTATCTCCCTCCCTCTCTCTCTCACTCTCTCCCTCTCCATCTCCCTCCTTCTCTCTCTCCCTCCCCCTTCCTCTCTCTCTATCTCTCCCATCCTCCTGCTCTCTCCCTCTATCTCTGTCTGTATGCCTGTCTGTCTGTCTGTCTATCTGTATTTTAGATAGGCCGGATGAAGAAAACCATCCAAATACTTTTCTGTAACCCTTCATAA
>CM054159.1:2035882-2045882 GCA_028751875.1 Rapana venosa | reverse complement strand
TGTTATTAATCCATTCAAACTGAACTTTTCTATGAATCGCAATGATCTGGAAGCAGGTGGTCAGTAGAGATAAGGAGAAATCGTGCTGGGCTTCATCACTTGATGTGTCAGCTTAGTGCAGGTTTATGTGTTTGCCTCTGTCATCGCTTCCTGTGTGTTTAAGATCTGAACGATCCTGGCATATGTCTTCAGTGTGTGTGTGTGTGTGTGTGTGTGTGTGTGTGTGTGTGTGTGTGTGTGTGTGTGTGTGTGTGTGTGTGTGTGTTGTGTGTGTGTGTTTGTGTGTGTTGTGTTGTGTTAAGTTGTGTGTGTGTTGTGTTGTGTTGTGTTGTGTTGTGTTGCGTTGTGTTGTGTTAAGTTGTGTGTGTGTTGTATGTGTGTGTGTTGTGTTGTGTTTGTGTTAAGTTGTGTGTGTTGAGGGTGGGGGTGGGTGGTGGGTGGGAGGGGGTCGGGATAGCCTAGTGGTTAGAGTGATGCGCATTGCCCTCGTGATCTGCTGACCCGGATTCGATTCTCGTTCAAGAGGATTTTTCCTCTGGAGTTAACATCAGCTATCCCCCAAAAGTCCTTCAGATGACACTGTAAGCCGAGGTCCCGTGTGCGAACGCATACAGAACATCTTGGGCACACATTATAACCCAGTCTGCTTTTGGAAGTGTAGGCCATTGTGTGTCGGTGGGAACGGATAACAAAATTTGCAAAACTGCATACACACGGGGATAGGCTGTAAAAAAGCACATGTTTATTCCATTATCCTCGAAATATAAATAACAAATAAATATAAAAATAAACAAACAAACAAACAAACAAATAAATAAATAAGTATGTGTGGTTTGAGATGCATTGTGTTGTGTTGTGTTATGTTGTGTGGTGGTGGTGGTGGTGGTGGTGTGGTCTATGGCTGTGTGTGTATGCGCGCGTGCGTGCGTGCGTGTGTGGATATGTGTTTGTATGTGTGTGCTGCGTGCGTGTGTGGATGTGTGTGTGTGTGTGTGGTTTTTTGTATCTATATGTCTGTGTTTCTGTATCTGTATTCATTCGACGTCACTGGGAAAGTGCTTCCGAGCGAAATTACGTTATTATGAAATGTTTGTCAGTCTGTCTGCTTGTCTATGTGTCTGTGCGCCGGCATGTTTGTTTGTTCAATTGTATATCTTTCTGTCTGTCTCTTGTTTCTACGTCATTGTTTGTTATATTGTGAAAAACTGTTGCAGATTGCTTTCTCTGTTGTTATTTCATTTTTAGTAATCGAATATCACAATATGAACACCTGGGTAATTATAATCATAGGTTAAGCAAACAAATTTGACATTTAATTTTAAAACATTATTTGAAATTGATGAGTTTCCACGTTGAGATTCTATACTCCGACCCCGGATGTTTCATTTTATCTGTCTTTAATTGTGTTGTTTTCTTTGGTTTTTCTTTTTCTTTAATCTTTTATTTGTCTGCCTTAAGAGAGAGAGAGAGAGAGAGAGAGAGAGAGAGAGAGAGAGAGAGAGAGAGAAGAGACAGACAGACAGACAGACAGACAGACAGACAGACAGACAGACACAGACGCAAACAGATAGATAGATCCGTTTGTCTGTCGGTCTGTCTATCTGTATTTTAATGCTCTCTCTTGTTTTGTCTGTTTGTCTGTCCATCCATCTATCTGTCTGTGTGTCTGAGTGTGTGTGTGTGTGTGTGTGTGTGTGTGTGTGTGTGTGTGTGTGTATGTGTTGCTTTCTTTCTTTTCTTTCTTTCTTTCTGTGTTTCTTTCTTTCTTCCTTTCTTTCTTTCTGTCTGTCTGTCTGTCTATCTGTCTGTCTTTCTTTCTTTCTTCCTTTCTTTCTTTCTGTCTGTCTGTCTGTCTATCTGTCTTTCTTTCTTTCTGTCTGTCTGTCTGTCTGTCTGTCTTTCTTTCTTTCTTTCTTTCTGTCTGTCTGTCTGTCTATCTGTCTTTCTTTCTTTCTGTCTATCTGTCTGTCTGTCTTTCTTTCTTCCTTTCTTTCTTTCTGTCTGTCTGTCTGTCTATCTGTCTTTCTTTCTTTCTGTCTGTCTGTCTGTCTGTCTGTCTTTCTTTCTTTCTTAGTCTTCCTCTCTCGTTTTGTACATCCACTGTTCATGGCAGCTATTTCACATTGCTATTATTAGTATTATTGTCATCATCATTATTATTCATGATTCGTGTTAATCTCCCGTAAAACAAAAGAATGTTGACACTGTAAGCTCTGGCTATTCCCTTTACACGACTCACCCGTCGTGTTTGACGCTAAGCACAATAATAGCTTTGAAGAGGACAACGGGAATTCCCCATGGCTGGCTCTTGTCAGTATCCTTTCTCCGTTGTCACATTTCAATTGGAAATCAGGTAACACGAGATCGTGTCCATGGCATTCAAGGGTTGAGGGTGTTTGCTTGTTTTTTTGTCCTGTGAGGCTAGAGAGCTCTATAGTTTGTGTTAAGTGGGACTTTTTTTATTTGTAAAAAGTTTTTTTTGGTACTTTATGGGTTTTTTCCCCACTGCATTTCGTTTTTTTTAAAAAACCCTCCTATTTTGTTTTATTTCGCATTGTTTTATCTGTCCATTTTGTTTTTAGCAATTTACGTTTTGGTTTTTTTTCTTTATATTGATTCAATTGTATTTGTTTATGCACGTTAAAGAATTAGTTTATTGTGTTGTAAAAGATTTTTGTTGTTATTTTTATTGTGGTTGTTGGCGTTTTTTTTCTTTTATTTGATGATAGGGGGTATCTTGTATCTCTCTTTTGCATGATAGAGTTTTTGTAGTTTGCTTCTGTCTTTTGGTGTTCATTCCTCAGCATTAGCTCTATGGTTCACCAATAGTGAACACACACACACACACACACGCACGCACGCACACACACACACACATGCACACACACACACACGCACGCCGCGCACGCACACACGCACCCACACGCACACACACACCATGCACACCACACACGCACGCACGCACAAACACACGCACTCACACGCACAAACACACACACACACACACACACAAAAACACACACACACATACACACACAAAACACACACTTAAGACTTATCCAGGATCATTCAAGATATCTCTATCTTTCTTTCTTTTCTCTCTTCTATCTATTCCTTTCTTTCTCCTTCTTTCTTTCTTTCTTCTTTCTTTCGTTCTTTCTAACTTCTTTCTTTCTTTCTTTCTTTCTCTCTTTTTTCTTTCTTTCTTTTTTTCTTTCTTTCTTTCTTTCTTTCTCTCTCTTCTTTCTTTCTTTCTTTCTTTCTCCTTTCTTTCTTCTTTCTTTCTTTCATTCATTCATTCTCTCTTTCTTCTTTCTAACTTTCTTCTTTCTTTCTTTTTCTTTCTCACGTTCTTTCTTCTCTCTTTCTTTCTTTCTTTCTTTCTTCTTTCGTTCTTTCTAACTTTCTTTTTTCTTTCTTTCTTTCGTTCTTTCTACTTTCTTTCTTTCTTTCGTTCTTTCGTTCTTTCTTTCTTTCTTCCTCTCTTCTTTCTTTCTTTCTTTCTTTCTCTCTTTCTTTCTTTCTCTCTCTCTTTCTTTCTTTCTTTCTTTCTTCTTTCTTTCTTTCTTTCTTTCTTTCTCTCTTTCTTTCTTTCTCTCTGTCTCTCTTTCTTTCTTTTTTTCTTTCTTTCTTTCTTCTCTCTCTTTCTTTCTTTCTTTCTTTCTTTCTTTCTTTTCTTTCTTTCTCTCTTTCTTCTCTTTCTTTCTTTCTCTCTTTCTTTCTTTCTTTCTTTCTCTTTCTTTTTCTTTCTTTCTTTTTTCTTTCTTTCTTTCTTTCTTTCTTTCTTTCTTTCTCCTCACCAGTAAGGAAGATAGCCATATATCAACTTCAGAGATGGGCTCTAAATCTAACACCCATGTATATACAATCTAAAAAAACACCCAAATTACATCCTTTTCTACTGGCACAAAATGGCCTACTCTGCAGAAAGGCGGAGCAGTCTTTTTAACATGTTAGCAAGAAGTTCTATGTGCGTTCGCACATAGGGCCTTGGTTTAAAGGTCTAATCTGAAGGATTTTTTAAGTGGGGTGGGAGGGGCGGGTAGACTTAGAGTCCATACTGATGTGAACGCCAGGGTGAAGTTCTGAGAAGCCGGTATCTCTGTGGTGACTCAATCCTAGCTGTCTGATCTGCATTTGTCTGAAAGGCATTTTTGTCAGTCTCTCTCTCTCTCTCTCTCTCTCTCCTCTCTCTCTCTCTCTCTCTCTCTCTCTCTCTCTCTCTCTCTCTCTCTCTCTCTCTCTCTCTCTCTCCCTCTCCCCTCTCTCTCTCCTCTCTCTCGTTCTTTCTCTCTCTCTCTCTCTCTCTCTCTCTCTCCCTCTCTCTCCCTCTCTCTCTCTCTCTCTCTCTCTCTCTCTCTCTCTCTCTCTCTCTCTCTCTCTGAGGGGAACAGGATAGCCTGGTGGTAAGAGTGATGTATTCGTGATCTGCTGACCCAGGTTCGATTCTTGTTCAAGAGGATTTTTCCTCTGGAGTTAACATCAGTGCTGACTTCACTCTTACCAAAAGACTTTCAGATGAGAATATAAACGAGGTCCCGTGTGCATACGCACGCAGAACATCTTGCGCACACGTTAAAACCCGTTCCACTTTTCGGAAGAGTAGGTCATTGTGTGCCGATGGGAGCGAATGACAAAACTACTGCATACATATGGGAAATGGATGAAAAAAGCACATGAGTGCTTATTCCATTATCCTCAAAATAAAAGCATAATTGTTTAAGAATATCTCTCTATCTTCCTCTCTCCCTCACTCTCTCTCTCTTTCTTTCTTTCTTTCTTCTATCACTCCCCTCTCTCTTCTCTTTTAAGAGTGTGACATTCCTCTCTTTTCATTTCATCACCGTTTTTAGAATTGTTATCTTTTAAAAGGTGAAACATTCAAAACGCACCCACATTTGATCACTTTCCCTGTCCAATATGCCCACCCACCTCTTCCTCCTGACCAAATGTGGACAATACAGAGCAGAGCACACCAAGCTTGACAAGACAATGGAAATCCCCATTGTGAAATGTGTCACTTCGTTTCTTTCTTTGTTGCGTTTGAAAGCATTATCGTGTAGTATGAATGTGTTGGCAAGCAATACAGTTCTTTAGGGGGGGTTGTTTATATTTTTTTCTCCTATTTTTGGAAGGGATGGGAGGAGGGGGATGGGGTGGAGAGAAAAATCTGACTGTTGTATAAATTGTGGCTGGATATTTAATTGGTTGGTTGGTTGCTTAGTTGGCTTGCTTGTTTTACATCCTGGTTTGTTTGTTTTATATATGCTTGTATGTTTGATTAATAATTATTTGTTTCTCTCATTGATGGATTCACTCTGGCAATAACAAAACAACATAAAAACAACAAGAAAAACAAAAGGAACAAACAGACAATTTTTTCTGTCTCTTTACTTCTATGTTTGATTTTCTATCTGTCTCTTAGTCTGTATGTCTGTCCACCTGTCTGCTTATCTATCTGTCTGCTTGTCTGTGAGTCACCTAGTCAGTAAGTCAGTCAGTCAGTCTATCTGTCTGTCTGTCTCTCCCTCTCTCTCTCCCTCCCTCTCTCCTTCTCTATCTAACTCTACCCTACCCCTCTTTAAGGACTGTAATATAGCTATTTTTAATTTCATCACCATATTTTTTTTTTGGTATTTGTTAAAGCGCAGAAAAATCCAACATTGACATTTTGTCACTTTACATCTGGACCCACACCTCTAATTGAATGTGGGCAATACAGAGCAGAGCACACCAGGCTTGACAAGACAACGGGAAATCCCCATTGTGAAATGTGTCAACTCGCTTCTTTCTTTGTTGCGTTTGAAAGCGTTACCCTGTAACATGATCGTGTTCGCCAAGCGATACGGTTCTGATTTTTAAAGTTTTTTTAAAATTCTGGTTGGTTAGCTGGGTGACTGGGTGACTGGGTGGCTGGCATGCTGCTGGTTTGCTTGTATTCTTGAGTAATTGGTTGTTTCATTGATGAATGCATTCCTGCAATAACAAGGCAAAACAAAACAACAACAAAAACACCTCTAGAATGTGCAATACATGCACGACTGGTCTGCCTGTCTCTTTCATTTGTTAGTATGTTTGTCTGTCTGTCTGCCTCTTGGTCTTTTGGTGTGTTTGTTTATCTGTCTATCTGTCTGTCTGTCTCTTTCTCTCTGTCTGTCTGTCTCTGTCTGTCTATCTTTGTCTCTGTTTGTTTGTCTGTCTGTTTGCCTGTCTATTTGTCTGCATGTTTGTCTTTCACTCACACTCACTCTCTCTCCCTCTCCCTCTTCCTCCCCCCCCCCCCCCTCTCTCTCTAACTCCAACTTACCCCACTTGTAAGACCGTAATATAGCTATTTTAAATTTTATCACCATATATTTTTATTGGTATTCATTAAAGCACACAAAACCCAGCATTGACATTTTGTCACTTTACATTCTGGACCCACATCCTCTAACTGAATGTGGGCAATACAGAGCAGAGCACACCAGGCTTGACAAGACAACGGGAAATTCCCCATTGTGAAATGTGTCAACTCGCTTCTTTCTTTGTTGCGTTTGAAAGCGTTACCCTGTAACATGATCGTGTTTGCCGTGCGATATGGTTCTTCCGGATTTTTACAGTTTTTCTTTAATTCTGATTGGTTAGCTGGGTGACTGGGTGGCTGGCATGCTCGCTGGTTTGCTCGCATGCTTGAGTAATTGGTTGTTTCATTGATGAATTCATTCCTGCAATAACAAGGCAAAACAAAACAAAAAACCTTTAAAATGTGCAATACATACACGACTAGCCTGCCTGTCTCTTTCATTGTTAGCATGTCTGTCTGTCTGTCTGTCTCTTGGTATTTTGGTGTGTTTGTCTGTCTGTGTCTGTTTGTTTGTTTGTCTGTCTCTTTCTCTCTGTCTGTCTGTCCTTTGGATGAGACTATAAACCGAGGCCCCGTGTGCGAACGCACGCAGAAAATCATGCGCACATGTTAAATCCTGTTCCACTTTCCATAAGAGTAGGCCATTGTGTGCCAGTGGGAACAAATAACAAAATTTACAAAACTGCATACACACGGGGACTGGATGTAAAAAAGCACATAAGTGCTTATTCCTTTATCCACGATATAAAAGAATGAAATGAAATGAAATGTCTTTGTCTGTCTGTCTTTGTCTCTGTTCATCTGTCTGTCTGCCTGTTTGCCTCTCACTCACACTCACTCTCTCTCTCCCTCTTCCTCTCCCTCTCCCCCCTCTCTCTCTCTAACTCCACCCTACCCCACTTTTCAGACTGAAATATGGCTATTTTTAATATTGTCACCATATAGTTTTTATTGGTGTTTATTAAAGCACAAAAAAAATCAACATTGACATTTTGTCACTTTACATTCTGAACCCACACCCTCTAATTGAATGTGGACAATACAGAGCAGAGCATAGCAGGCTTGACAAGACAACGGGATTTCCCCATTGTGAAATGTGTCAACTCGCTTCTTTCTTTGTTGTGTTTGAAAGCGTTACCATGTAACGTAGACGGGACAGCTACAATGGGACTCTGGTTTTTGTTAAATTCCACTGTTTTTCTTTTCTTTTTTGTTTTGGTTGTGTTTGTTTTGTAAATGCTGTCTGTTGTGTAAATGTTTGCTTGTGGGTTTGGAGGTTTGGTGGCTGGCTGGTTGGTTGGTTGGTAGGTTGGTTGGTTGGTAGGTTAGTTGGTTAACTGGCTGGCTGGTTGGTTGGTGAGGGTCCTGGCGCCTGTCTGTATTAAGCATCATCCCCACCTTTTGGAAGTTATGTGCTAAGAATTCCCTCTCCATTTATTTATGCTTTGTTCCTTTTTCTTCTTGTCATCACCTTGATCCATTCTCCTGTTTTTTCCCCAGAAAGACTAAAAAAAGATGATAATTCTCTCCCATTACTGAAGTTGAATGCACTTGGCCTGACTTGTCAGAAGCTTTACGGCAGAGCAATGCATTATTTTTGTGCTCATATGACAGAACACCAATAGTCACTGTCTGAGCGTTTGAAGCCGAAAATATAGAAGAATTTATATAGGTGTTTCATGCAGCAGAACTTGTAGCTGTTTTTCTTTTTATTTGATGATATTCTTTGGTACATCAGTAGCAGCTTTCTGCAATTTCATTGCTTATGCTAGAATTGTGTCTTCATTTTGACTTTACCATTTGTACATTTGCACAACACTCTAAGTCAATCACATATGGACAAGGTAACAGAAACAAAGCAAAAACATTTGGAATCAACATAGAAAATAAACGAAACTGTTTTCGTTTAGAAAAACTAAAAGAATGTGAGTTTAAATTGTGCTGGGGGGTGGAATGGGTGGGTAACTGTCTCACCGCCAACGCCACCACTCCCGTCTTTGGCTCTTCTTACCTGTACTCTCTCACTATTGGCTGCCTTTGTCCTGGCCCTTTTGGCACATGCTCTTCTTCGTTATGTAAAGTCCATGCTCTTCTTCGCTATATCAAGTCCATGCTCTTTGTTATATCAAGTTCATGCTCTTCTTTGTTATATCAAGTCTATGCTCTTCTTCGTTATATCAACTCCATGCTCTTCTTCGTTATATCAAGTTCATGCTCTTCTTCGTTATATCAAGTCAATGCTCTTCGTTATATAATAATAATAATAAGAAGAAGAATGTATGGAATTTATATAACGCTGAATCTTGGAAAGCAACAAATCAAAGCGCTCAGATGACTTAAAAAAATATATGCGTGTGTATGCGGTTTTTCAAATTTTGTCATCTGTTCCCACCAGCACACAATGGCCTACTCTTTTGAAAAGCGGAACAGGATTTAACGTGTGCGCAAGATGTTCTGCATGCGTTCGCACACGTATCAAGTATATGCTCTTCTTCATTATATCAAGTATATGCTCTTCTTCATTATATCAAGTCTATGCTCTTCTTCATTATATCAAGTCTATGCTCCTCTTTGTTATATCAAGTCCATGCTCTTCTTCGTTATAATATAAACTGTCTGGGTTTCATAAAATTCAGAATAGTTGACAGCATGGTATGGTGAACAAAGAAGCAGAAACAAAGATAGGGATAGCAAACAGAGAACTTCTAACACAGAATTTCAAAAAGGTGAGGATGCTATTTACACTGTCAGCTCCTTCCCCGTGGCATCCATCCGCGCATGGGGAAATAAATAGATATGTGAATAAATAAATAAACACGCAGGTGGATTGGTGGTCTAGAGGTAACCCACCTGCCATAGAAAGCGATAAGTCCGGATCGGAAGTGTGCGGTGGTTTGAATTCTGTTTGGGCCCTAAACTTTCCCCCATCTATTAGACCATGAGTGCTAGTCTGGGTGCTAGTCTTTCGAATGAGACGATAAACCGAGGTCCTGCGTGTTACACATAATTATTTAGCGCACGTAAAAGAACCCACGGCAACAAAAGAGTTGTCCCTGGCAAAATTATGTAATAAAAGGCACTCTGATAAGGAAACAAATACAGTTGCAGACAGTTAAGGAAAAAAAAAAAGGTGGTGCTGCTCTTGGGGCGGGGGCGCTCTCCTCAGGGAGAGCAGCCGAGTTTTACAAAAGAGAAATCAAGTGGTGTGAATATTATAAATTGAATAAATCGCCCATTAATGTTGCAGAGGTAAAACGACGGTTTCCCTTACCATTCCCAAGACGCGCTGGGGGGCTTTTTCCCCCCATCTCCCCGCCTTTCACCTCTACTCCCGCCCTATGGCTCTCCTTCCGGCCTGTAACTCTCTCCTATTGGCCGCCTTCTCCTGGGCCGTTTTGGCGCATGCGCTGGCGGAAGTGGAGTACAGGTGACCTTTAAATGACCACGTCAGCCTCATCAGAGACTTCTGCTGCTGCGGTTGGATGGAAATTCGGCATGATTACCTGGATATGGGAATCGACTTTCCCGGGTTTCGGAAAGTCACAGCAAAGGTGCCAGACCTAAGTATTTTGGTTCCAGACTTCCTACCTTGTCCTATCCTAACTACTACAGTTTTATGACAGGTAAGTGGAAGGAAGGAAGGGGGTGTTGGAG
>CM054159.1:2013382-2028382 GCA_028751875.1 Rapana venosa | reverse complement strand
CAACCAGTCTTCTCCTGATGTCAAGCGTCTTTCTCTTTATTTGTCTAACCACTCTCTGTCCCAGCTGGTAAATGAAACTACACACAGATCGGGTCATATTTTAGATTAACTCATCACTGATGTTTCACTAGATCTCATCAGGTCTGTATCCGTCACTAATGAACTGCTTTCTGACCATTCTGCCATTCTTTTCTTTCTCAACATTGCGAGGCCTATTAAAAAGAAAAAGTGCATCACCCGTCGCAATCTCAAGGCCATAGATATCCAAACTTTCTCTACCCAAGCTGCTGAACGCCTATCACTAATCCCTGACCACGTTGACCCGTCTAAACACTACAACACTGTTTTTGGCCAACTGCTCGATGAGCACGCGCCTCCCACCGACCTCATTCTTCCTGATAGGCCCTGCGCCCCATGGTACACCCATGATATCCTGGTCGCAAAACACAAACGCCGACAACTCGAGCGACAATGGCGAAAAACAAAAACTGAAATAGATAAACAACTCTTTCGAAAACAAATCAACAAAGTCAAAACCTTAATCCATTCAGCAAAGACAAAGTATTACTCTGCTCAAGTTCTTATTGCTACGTCCATGAAATCTCTTTTCCCTCACCTCAACTCTTCTGGGATCCGCAAAGGCAACCCCTCTACCCACTGTTCACAGCCCTTCCGAACTTCCTGCTATAGTTTCTTCATTCTTCTCTGACAAAGTCCGCAACATTCGCTCCAGACTGGATCAGACTTCTTTCCAACCCGCACCTCCTGATCCCAAATTCACTGGCATTCCTCCCCTTTTCTTTCATCCAACAAGTGAGAATGAAATCAAGACAATTCTGAAAGAAATGACAATAAAATCATGTGATCTCAATCCTATACCTGCTTTTCTTCTCACTCATTGCATTCCACAGCTCATACCCACTATCACGAAAATAGTAAACTCATCTCTTCTCTCAGGAATTTTCCCATCAGCTCTCAAAACTGCTATAGTTACACCTCTACTCAAAGCACGACCTCTACCCTAACATTCTGAAGAATTACAGGTCTGTTTCTAACCTACCTTTTATTTCTAAAGTCCTTGAAAAAGTTGTTCTTAAACAACTCAATAGCCATCTTCATTCCAACAATCTCCTTCCCCCTTTTCAGTCTGCCTATCGTGCCAACCACAGCACCGAGACCACCCTAGTCCACACCTTAACCCTTTCCCATTTTTACCCGCCGTAGCCCGCCGCTGCCCGCTCGCCGGCATATATTTATACCCGCCGCAGCCCGCCTGACGTCATTTTAGCCTAGTAGTCCAGCCCTTAAAGCAAGGATATTGGGTAAAACCTGCAAATGAGAGTGACAGTATGCCTTTTGGCATACACATACTTTGGATCCTCCTCTACAATAGTGGCATGGGAAACACTGTATTGACCATCTGTTTCCTACTTAATTTGATACTTAGATATACGGCCTACTTATCATAGACCATGATCAATGTAAACCTTTCCCTAAACTACCCCTGCCCTTCCCTCCCCTACTCTATCTCATCTTCTTCCACCTAGACTACCCTAATACCTACCCTTCCTCCCCCTAACCTACCTCCCTCCACCAACCTATGCCCTCCATCTCTCTAACCTACCCCTCCTCCTCCTTGACCTATCCCCTCACTCCCCTGACCTAATGGTTAGAACATTGCACTCACAATTTGATGACCTGGGTTCGCATCCTGTTCAAGGGGATTTTCCCCCTGGAATTAACATCAGTTTAGACTCCACTCTCCCCAAAAGTCCTTCGAATGAGACTATAAGCCAAGGTCCTATGCGTGAACGCAGGCAGAACATCTTGCACACACGTTAAATCCTGTTCCACTTTTTAAAAGAGTAGGCCATTGTGTGCTGGTGGGAACAGATGACAAAATTTACAAAACCCGCATCTGCTCTGGACAAAAAAAATACCACATGAGTAATCATTCCATTATCCTCGATATAAAAGAACAAATACATTTTCCAAAAAATAAATCTTACCTCCTCTCTCTATTCTATCTCTTCTTCCACCCTAAATTGTCCTTACGTCCCCTCCATTCCCTATTCTATCTTCTCCTATCCCCCTAACTTAAACACCTGTAAGATTAAAAACAAACACAAACATTCACAGTTTGAAGAAAGTTGTAGAAAATGCTACTGTTATAAGGAAACAACTACCAGAACTGATTAATCAGCCGCACCTTCCTCCCCCTACCCAGTTAACCCTCCATCCACCCACCCCTCCCCACTGTACACCTCCCCTCTATCCCCCTAGTCTAACCTTCTGTTCTCCCACCCACTTACCCCCAAGCTACTCTAATCCCCTTCTATTCTCCCCCCAGAACTGCCCCTATCCCCTTCTTCCCCCCAAAAAAAAAACCACCCCAAAACCCCTGGCCCTTTTCCTCCCCCCCCCCTTTTCTTCCTCTCTCTCCCACAGCTACCCCTCCCTTAAGAAAAAAAATTGAAAAAAACTCGGCACAAACATGGGAAGATAGACAACACATCTCCTCCCAACTTTGGAGGATAAGAAGTTAGGGGCGATCCCCGTGGAGATCACAAAATCCTAACTCACAATTTAAGTTGTGGAATCCTAATTTTTATGATATCTTATCAATGTAACAACTCCAAACTTTGAAGGTGTGTTTTTATATCATATATTTTTTTTAAAATCATGTCTACAATAATTTAACTTTACCCATCACTTGTTTCAGACAGGTAAACAGCAATTTGTACAATGTCATAAAAAAGTTTTTGCTTCATTTCCATCAGATGGGAGCTTTGATCTGGAATATTTAGCAACTTCAAACAAAAAAAGGGATATAAATGTTTAAGATTCCTGTGAAGGAGAAGTAATACTGACTTGAAATAGCACACACGTCGTGTTTGTCAATCTAAACACAAGTAAAGGAGGTTCATATGCAGTAAAATAATTCACAGCTTGAAGACAGTGGTCACTTGAAAAGTTTCTGTGGAAACTGTCACCTTTCAAGCAAAACAGTTACATATGCAGGTGCAAACTAAATAAATGAAAATATAATGAAACAAACAATTTGGTCACACTGCCTTTGTGGTGGCCTGCTAATTTCATTTCGTGTTTGTTTGTTAAGGTGGGGGATTTGTTTTGTAAAATGTCGCAAAAGTGACAGTGTAAATAAAATGCTCTGGACACAATGAACTTTTTTTGAGATACTAAAAAATGAACGTCTTCAAGATAAAGACACAGTCAAAGAGGATGATATTAGTTAACACGGTTAGCATGTCAGTCTTTATCAGGAACACATTTTATGTTTTTGTTTTTATTTTTGGGATTTGTTTTTTGGGTGTTTTTTTCAGGTTTTATTGCATTTCTACGTGTCATTAATGGGGGTCTCCTACAATGAAGTTACCTTCTTTGTTTGCCCCTTATGGTTGGCTGGGGCATTGATACCAGGAACGACAGAAGAGCTGGTTTAAACCTTGTTTTAATCGTAAATAACTGCGTGGCTTTTTTCTGCTCGAGCTCCCAGGTTCACCAATGGAGAGATTTTCTGTTTGCAGCCATTTACACACCGTTAAGGTTGTAGGAACATTCAGACTTAGGGGATGGATTTAATATGACATTTTAACATTTATAAGGTGATTTGTCTAATTCGACTTCTGTGATCGATGGGGCTTAAAACCTTCGGATTTACTCTCTGGGGATGCGGGGAGGGGGGGGAGGGCTGTCAGTATAAATAGCATCCCCACCTTCTGGAAAATCTGTGCTAGGAATTCCCTCTTTTCTATCCTTCTCTTTGTTTCTGCCTTGTTCCTTTTCCTCTTGTCGCCTCCTTCTTGTCTTATTTTCTGCCTTCTTGGTCCATTCTCCTGCCTTTTTCCAGAAAGACTTATACAATAACAAATCTGTCTCATGCCAAAGTCGGATGCGCTGGGCCTGATTTGTCGCATTTTCGCTCGTGTGACAAACAACAGTAGTTGCTGTCTGAGCGTTCGATGACGAAGAAGAAGAAAACCTTGGGATTTGATTGAAAAAAGAGGATTTTGAGCCGCGAAGTGGTGCCATATGTCCTAGACAATATAATGAAAGGTGGAGGGCTGCTTAGACTCAAACAATCCATGCATTTTTAGTATTGAACAGGGAAAAAATAATTCCAACTCCGTTATATCTCTCGATACGTATATCTGTGTTTCTTTCTCTTTCCCTACCTCCCTCTCCCTCCCTCCCTCTCTCTCTCTCTCTCTTTCTCTCTCTCTCTCTCTCTCTCTTCCTCTCCTCTCTCTCTCTCTCTCCTCTCTCTCTCTCTCTCTCTCTCTCTCTCTCTCTCTCTCTCTCACTGTATCTGCATATAAACATAAGGTGTCTAAATATTATATCATGTACTCATGCGCTCTAATAAGTTCGTGTGTGAATGGCCGTTGCGTTTGCATGTATGTGTTGAATGTGTGTGTGTGTGTGTGTGTGTGTGTGTGTTCGTGCGTGCGTGCATGCATGCGTGCGTGCATGCATGCGTGTGTGTGTTTATCTTTCTCTATTCTGTCCATTGATCTGGAATGATCTTCTCTCTCTTCACTGAATGCCTACTAATGACTAGCTTCCAGACATACTTATTTCAAATCTAGTCTTTCGGATGAGACGATAAACCGAGGTCCCGTGTGTTGCACATAATTATTTAGCGCACGTAAAAGAACCCACGGCAACAAGAGAATTGTCCCTGGCAAAATTATGTAGAAAAAAAGCCACTCTGATAGGGAAACAAAAACTGTCGCAGACAGGAAAAAAAAGAAAAAAATGGGTGGCGCTGTTCTTGAATTTCACGCAGAGAAATCTCCGTGACTTAAAGTGGTATAAATAAATAAATAAGATTTCCCATTCTGTTTCATCTCATATCTGTCCCTGACTTCTACAGCCAAAATTCCCATAATCTGGTCAAAGTGTATAACCTTCATGTGTGTGTGAGAGAGAATTTCAATTGGTATAACTATTTGTGATTTGGTTGTATGTATAAGAATAGGTTGAACACAAGTGCTTTGATATGTTCTTACAAGAAAAGCACCATATAATTTACATATTATTATTATCATTGATATTATTATTTCATTTCATGTTGTTTAAAACCTACTGACCATGAATGTCATATTTTGACTGTCACCTCACTTAGTTTCAAATACTGTAACAACTTCCACTTCAATTTAAGATGAAGACCTCCCAATCCTCCTAAACACTCTTCAAGGTGTAAGTTATTGTACGTGTGTTAAGTTCTATCTATCTATCTATCTGTCCCGTAGTCTGACGACCGTGGGGGCACCCTCAAAGACTCAGCAACCAGTTCCCTCCATTCCTCTCTCTGTTCTGCCTTTCTCAGGGTTTTGTTGAGTTCTAGGCCTGTCCATTCACTGATGTTATCCTCCCAGCTCTTCCTTGGTCTGCCTCTTCTTCTTCCTCCTTGGACAGTGCCTTGCAAAACTGTCTTTGTAATTCCTTGGGATCTTGTGACATGCCCATACCACTTAAGTTTACGCTTTTTCACGATCGTTAGAAGGTTCTCATAGGGTCCAATGGTTTGCTGGATTCTGTTATGCACGCTTTCGTTGCTTATGTGGTCTTTGTAGGAGATGCCAAGGAGTCTCCGAAAGCATCTCATCTCCACTGCCTGTACTCTTCTCTCCAAATCTGCAGAAGCTGGAAACAGTTCAAAGCTTCAAGTACCTGGGAGCCATTGTATCCGACCAGGGATCCAAGCCAGAAGTAGTATGCAGGACTGCACAGACAATAACAGCTTTGTCAAAACTAAACACCATCTGGAGAGACAAGAATATCTCACTTATCTCCAAGATCAGACTAATGCGCTCCCTTGTCATATCCATATTTCTGTATGCCTGTGAATCATGGACCCTGACTGCAGATTTGGAGAGAAGAGTACAGGCAGTGGAGATGAGATGTGTTAAGTTATTCTGCATATAAACGTTGCTCAACTGTATTTAGCATTTAGGACACATTATATGTGCGAAGTAAAGCCTTCATTGTATCTGATGGCAATATTACCTCCCATTCATAAGCTATCACAAACAGTTATATTCCTTTTTATTGTTTGACATTGCTCAGAAGTCCAGATAAAAGTTTGTATATATTTATTTATTTATTTATTTATTTATACCACTTTAAGTTACGAGATTTCTCTGCGTGAAATTCGGGCTGCTCTCCCCGGGGAGAGCACGTCGCCACAAGAGCAGCGCCACCCCATCTTTTTTTTTTTTTTTTTTTTTTGTTTGTCTGCAACTGTATTTCGTTCCCTATCAGAGTGGCTTTTTTCTAAGAATTTTGCCAGGGACAACTCTCTTGTTGCCGTGGGTTCTTTTTCGTGCGCTGCATAATTTTGTGTAACACACGGGACCTCGGTTTATCGTCTCATCCGAAAGACTAGCGCCCAGACCACCACTCATGGTCTAATGGATGGGGGAAAAGTTTCGGGCCCAGACGGGATACGAACCCGGACTTTTCGCTTTCTAGACAGGCGCGTTACCTCTAGACCACCGATCCACCTGAGGGAAATAAACCAACAATTTTTATATAGAATTGTAGAATCTACTGTTTACCTGTCTGAAATGAGGACAAGGTGAAACTGAGTATTTAGAATAAGCATTTTTGCTATTTCCAAACTAATATAGGAAAAGACACCTTTAAACTTTGGAACTGTTAGTTTCACTAAAACGTTGTAAAACTATAAATGCAGCAACTTAGCTGTGAGCTTTAGGAATGTGTGATCTTTATGAGGATCACCCCTAACTTCTAATCCTCTGAAGTTTGGAGGAGATGTGTTGTCTATCTTCCCATGTTTGTGCTTTTTGTTTCAATTTTATTTTTGGGAAGGGATTCCTGGGTGAGGGAGGGAGGGGTAACTTGGTGGGGAGGAGAGGGACATAGGGGAGGGAGAGGGAAATATGGGGGGGAGGGGTAACTTGGTGGGGAGGAGAGGGAAATAGAGAAGGTGGGGGGTAACTTGGTGGGGAGGAGAGGGAAATAGGGGAGGGAGGGGGGGGGTAACTTGGTGGGGAGGAGAGGGAAATAGGGGAGGGGGGGGTAACTTGGTGGGGAGCGGAGGGGGGGGGTAACTTGGTGGGGAGGATAGGGAAATAGAGGAGAGATGGGGTAGGTAGCGGGGGAAGGGAAATAGAGGAGGGAAGGGTAGCTGGGTGGGGGGCAAGGAAGGTAAGTTTAGATGGGGAATGCAGGTGGGGGAGGGGGTATGGGTAGCTTGGGGGGTAGGTACAGGGAGGGAGGGCTAGCTAAAGTCAGTTGGGAAAGCACAGATTCATTGTTTCCCAGGCTAATATTGGTCATGCGACACATTTTTCGCTCATAGGACAGACAACACTAGTTGCTGTCTGCGCGATCGACAAAAATGAAGAATAATTCAGAAATGGAGTGCCAGAAAACTAAAATGGCACCCTGCTATGGTGGACGTGTTATCATCCAGCATTTGATACTTGCATTCAGTTTGATCTTCCAGTGAGAACATCAGAGAATCGTGAAAGGCTCTGTAGGTGTCAAGTGTTGATTCTTTCTGTGATCTTTCAAAGTATAATTGTATACAAAACGCGCGTGGCAGACCGCTTACTGTGTGCATGCAACAACATAGTGCTGGTTGAAGTTAGGTAGGATCAGAGGCTAGAGATATGACAGTGGTAGAATTTCGTTCTTTTGTCTTCTTCTGCTAACTACTCTCTGGGGGGATAGTGCACTGAGACTTGTTTTTGCAGTGTGTGTGTGTGTGTGTTTGTGTGTGTGTGTGTGTGGTGTGTGTGTGTGTGTGTGTGTGTGTGTGGTGTGTGTGTGTGTGTGTGTGAGAGAGAGAGAGAGAGAGAGAGGAGAGAGAGAGAGAGAGATATATAGTAAGTAAGTAAGTCTTCAATTTTAACGTCTTTCTACTTTAAAGGATAACAGACGACCCTAAAATAGGATATATATATATATATATATATATATATATATATATATATATATATATAATATATATATATATATATATATATATATATGTATATATATGTGTGTCTGTGTGTATGCGTCTCTGCATGTGTGTGTGTGTGTGTGTGGTGTGTGTGTGTGTGTGTGTGTGTGTGTGTGTGTGTGTGTGTGTGTGTGTGTGGTTGCAGTGTGAGTGTGTGTGTGTATGTGTGTGATTGTAGTGTGTGTGTGTGATTGCAGAGTGTCTGTCTGTGTATGTGTGTGTGTGTGAGTGTGTGGTGTGTGTGCGCGCGCGTGTGTGTAGTGTATGTGTGTGTGTGTGTGTCTGGCTAACCTCTTCTCTCTCTCACTATGATGCAGACTGAATCCGATTATGTTCATTGTCACTTCATTACACCACTGGTCATAGTCGGCCTATTCTTCAAATAATGGGTGGTTTTATCTTAATGTGTTGTTCCGTGTGTGTGTGTGTGTGTGTGTGTGTGTGTGTGTGTGTGTGTGTGTGTGTGTGTGTGTGTGTGTGTGTGTGTGTGTGTGGTGTGTGTGTGTGTGTGTGTGTGCGTGCGTGTGCGTGCGTAGTGCGCGCGCATGGATTTGAAATCTGTTGCTCATTATGTTTAAGGAGAGTTGCATGCCTGTAAATGATTGAGTGCAAGCGCTTCGATTTGTTTGTTTTTTACAAGATTCAGCGCTATATAAATTCCATATATTATTATTATTATTATTATTATTATGTTTTGATACATGAGATTATACAAGAGTCATTATCCCATTTGAAAGTCTTGCTCAGAAGATAAAAAAACCAAGCCAATATTTCCACAGAAAACAATAGTCTGAAGGAGAAGAGAGCTAAGCTGAAACTTAAACCTGGTTGCTTCGAAGCAAATGTCTGACTTCCGAATGCTGGAAGCCTGTCAGTAAAAATACCATCCCCACCTTCTGGAATATCTGTACTAGAAAGTTTCTTCTTTTCTATCCCTCTCTTTGTTTCCACCTCGTTACCTTTCTTTCTGTCACTTCCTTCTTGTCTATTTTCTTGCTTCCCCCCTGCCCCGCCCCCCAGAAAGACTTGAAAGATAACAATTCTTTCCTACGCCAAAGTCGAATGGTGGATCGGTGGTCTAGAGGTAACGCGCCTGTCTAGAAAGCGAAAAGTCCGGGTTCGTATCCCGTCTGGGCCCGAAACTTTTCCCCCATCCATTAGACCATGAGTGGTGGTCTGGGCGCTAGTCTTTCGGATGAGACGATAAACCGAGGTCCCGTGTGTTACAGAAAATTATGCAGCGCACGAAAAAGAACCCACGGCAACAAGAGAGTTGTCCCTGGCAAAATTCTTAGAAAAAAGCCACTCTGATAGGGAAAGAAATACAGTTGCAGACCAACAAAAAAAAAAAGAAAAAAAAAAGGGGTGGCGCTGCTCTTGTGGCGACGTGCTCTCCCCGGGGAAAGCAGCCCGAATTTCACGCAGAGAAATCTCGTGACTTAAAGTGGTATAAATAGATAAATAAATAAATGAATGCGCTGGACCTGACTTGTCAGGCGTTTAACGGCAGCGGAATGCATTTCCACTCATATGACAGACAAACTTAGATGTTGTCTGAGCGTTAGATGAAGAATAAGAAGAAGTGTCTGATACATTAACAGTCAAACCGTATTCTCTCTTCTCTTCTTTGCTTTTTCTCTTCTCTTTTCTTCTCTTCTCCTCTCTTCTCTTCTCTTTCTCTCCTCTTATCTTTCTCTTTGTTTACTCTTTCTCTTCTCTTTCTCTTCTCTTCTCGTCTCTTTTCTTCTCTTTCTCTCCTCGGCTCTTCTCTTTCCTTCTTTTTTCTTTACTTCTCTTTCTCTCTTCTTCTCTTTCTCTTCTCTTCTCTGTACTTCTCTTTCTCTCTTCTTCTATTTCTCTTTCTCTTCTCTTCTCTTTTCTTCTCTCCTCTCCTTCTCTCTTCTCTTTCTCTTCTCTTCTCTTTCTCGTCTCTTTCTTTCTCTTTGTCTCGTCTTCTCTTTCTCTTTTCTTTTATCTTCTCTTCTCGTCTCTTCTTTTCTCCTCTCATCTCTTTTCTTCTCTTCTCGTCTCTTCTTTTCTCTTTCTCTTCTCTTCTCTTTCTCTTCTTTTCTCTTCTCTTTCTCTTCTTCTTCTTCTCTTTTCTTCTCTTTTTTTCTCTTTCTCCTTCTCATTTCTTTTCTCTTTCTCTTCTCTTCTGATGCTTTGAGGAATCACTGGGGCAGAGCACTGTGGGTTTTTTTTTAGTGCCGTGTCTTTGGGGCAAGTTGATCCTAGTGGAGTCCATCTCTCTCCAGATACAGTGTGCATGCTGGGTATGTCTGTGTTTTCTTAACTCATCGAACGTCGACATGAGTCATGGGATCTGTAACATGCAATTTTGGATCTTCTGCATGTGTATACGTTATTCAAGGTGACTTAAGGTACTGGCAGGTTTGCACTTAAACAAAGTTCCACTCCACACTGAATTCACCAGACTCTTAGGGACTACTGCTACTACTACTACTACTACTACTACTACTACTACTACTACTACTACTACTACTACTACTACTACTACTATTACTACTTCTACTTCTTCTTCTTCTTCTTCTTCTTCTTCTTCTTCTTCTTCTTCTTCTTCTTCTTCTTCTTCTTCTTCTTACTACTACTACTACTACTATACTACTACTACTACTACTACTGCTGCTGCTGCTGCTGCTGCTGCTGCTGCTGCTGCTGCTGCTGCTGCTGCTACTACTACTACTACTACTACCACTACTACTACTACTACTACTACTACTGCTACTACTACTACTACTACTACTACTACTACTACTACTACTACTACTACTACTACTACTACTACTACTACTACTATTTCTTCTTCTTCTACTACTACTACTACTACTACTACTACTACTACTACTACTACTACTACTACTACTACTATACTACTACTACTACTACTACTTCTACTTCTACTACTTCTTTTTCTTCTACTACTACTTCTGCTGCTGCTGCTGCTGCTGCTGCTCTGCTACTACTACTACTTCTACTAAGTCATGGAATTTATATAGCGCTATATCTTGTAAAAACAAATCAAAGCAAATATTGTTTATCCCAATTGAATATCAACCTTTCCCTTCACCGACCCCTTAAGTCTAGTACACCACTGAGGCACCACTGAAGATTTTCCAACCAGCTTCCTTCACTCCTCGCGTAGTAGTGAATCAACGACTCTTTTAAAGCCCTTGCTGCTATGGGTTTCTTATTGGTTTGAACGCTCAGGCAGTAGTAACTGTTGCTATCTTGTCGTATGAGCGAAAATGTGTTGCGCTGCCGTGCTGGTTATAGGTTTCAATCTTGATAACAACCTTTCTCAGTACCTACCTTCCTGTGGTTTCCAGGATTGCAAGTGGTTGGTACACTTAGCACCATGTTGTGACGGACGTATTGATGGTTTAGCACTCGCTGTCTACTGGTATTCTGTTTGATCCCCTGTGAGAAAAAGGAGAAAACGACAGACAGACCGAGACAGACAAAGCTTGCGAATACCATCCTTTTCCAAATGCATCAGACAACATAAGTTCAAAGCCCTTGTTTTATTTTAGGTCTTAATTATTCCTGATGACATCAAACTATTCTGTTTTCTAGTATCTCCCTGTAGTTTCCGAAATGGGAAAGCGTTTGTGAACACTCAGCATCATGCTATAGATCACAGACCTATTTATAGTTTGGTGCTGCACTGACTATTAACATTCCGATTGATCTTCCCAGGGGAACAAGGAGAAAGCTGTCAATGTTTCTGCATGTGTTGAAAAAAACTGTTCTTCCTCTTGTTGTCCAAAGTAGCCCGGTTGGTTAGAGCATTGCACATTGTGCTCGTGATCTGCTGACCCGGGTTCCAATCCTGTTCAAGAGGACATTTTCCCCTGGAGTTAACATCAGTGCTGACTCCACTTCTCCGAAAAGTTCTTTGGATGAGACTATAAACCGAGGTCCCGTGTACGAATGCATGTAGAGCATCTTGCGCAAACGTTAAAACCTGTTCTGCTTTTTGTAAGAGTAGGCCATTGTGTGGCAGTGGGGATGAATGAAATCATTTACAAAACTGCATACCCACGGGGACTTGAAGCAAAAACAGGGCACACGAGTGCTTATTCCATCATCCTCAAATAAAAGAAAAAAAAGAAATAGTGTATGAAGTATCCTGAACCAAGCAGTGGTGGTTGCAAGGTTTGTTAATAGGTCATGGCATGAGATGAAAAAGAAAGAAAGACAGGAACTAATAAGAGTGAGGAAAGCAGAAAGAAGGGAAGAAAAAGGAAAGATGAAGAGAGACAAATGCAACAGGAATGGTGTAGAGACAGAAAGAGGAAGAAAAGAGGAGAGGAATTAGAGACAGAGAGAGATAAACGTCCTTTGGATGAGACTATAAACCGAGGCCCCGTGTACGAACGCATGCAGAACATCTTGCGCACACGTTAAACCCTGTTCCGCTGTTCGAAAGGGTAGGCCATTGTGTGCCGGTGGGAACAGATGACAAAATTTTAAAAAACTGCATACACACGCATTTAAAAAAGTCATCTGAGCGCTTTGATTTGTTGCTTTACAAGATTCAGCGCTATATAAATTCCATGCATTATTATTATTATAAAACTATTTCATTTTAGACAGACTATTTCATTTCAGACAGACAGACAGACAGTTAGACAGGCAGAAACAAATATATATATATATATATATATATATATATATATATATATATATATATATGTATGAAGAGAGAGAGAGAGAGAGAGAGAGAGAGAGAGAAAAGAGAGAGAGAGAGAGAGAGAGAGAGAGAGAGAGAGAAAAGACACATAGACACACATACACACAGACACACAGACCAACAAGGCTTGCAAATGATGTCTTGTTCTAAATGTATCCACAACAACAGTTCAAAGCCTTGTTTTAATTTTAGGTCTAAATTAATCCCGATGACATCAAACTAATCTGTTTTTCAATATCTCCCTGTAGTTTCCAAAATGGGAAAGCGTTTGTGAACACTTAGCACCATGCCACCACGGACGTATTTCTGGCTTAGCACTTGCTGACTACCGGTATTCTGCTTGATCTTCCAATGGGGTGAACAAGGATAAAACAACCAATGTTTCTGTGTAGGTTAAAAGAACCCGTTGTTCCTCTTGTTGTCCAAAGTAGAGGGTATCCTGAACAAAGCAGTGGTTGTGGCAAAGAGTCAGAATGATTCATGGCAGGAGGTAGGAAGAAAGAGAGAGACAGAGACAGGAAAGAAAGAGAAAGGCAGAAAGAAGCTGAGGGAAAAGGAAAGAAGGAGGAGGTAGAAAAAATGTAACAGGAATGGTGAGGAAACAGAAAGAGAGAGATGAGGGAGGAACTAGTGACAGATAGAGAGAGAGAGAGAGAGAGAGAGAGAGAGAGAGAGAGAGAGAGATAGAGAGAGAGAGATAGAGAGAAAGAGAGAGAGAAGAGAACACCATTTTAAAAAAAGAAAAGGGGGAAGAAGGGGTTTGGAAAAAATGCTTAGAAAAAGGGAAAAATTTTTAGATGATATGGAGGGTTAGGAAGGGAAAACAAGAGACAAAAAAAAAAGGAAAGTTTAAAAAAATTTAAAAGTTGAGGAGGTGGTGGGGGGATTGGAATAGAAGTGGATGTTTGGAAGGTGATTGAGTGGAGATGAGGGGAGGAACAGTAATTTAAGGGAGAAGAAGGGAAGAGAATAGTTGAATGAGTTTTAAAAATGTGATAAAAAGTTTTTGTTTGGGGAGGGAGGAGTTAAAGGGGATGAGGGGATGAGGGGAGAGAAGTGAGTTGAGTTAAGATGGGAAGGGGTGGAAAGGAAAGAAGGAGTATTGGAAGGTGATAGGTTTTTTTGGTTAAGGAGTGAAAAGTTGGAGAAAAAAATTGGGAAAGAAGTGTTTTTGTTTGGAGAGGAGAAAAGAAAGGGGTTGTTTGTAAGATTTTAAAAGATGTGAGGGGAGGAGTAGGAGAAAGAGAAAGAGAGAGGGGGAAAAAAGGGGTTTAAGGGGAAGGGATTTAAGAAGCTGGGTTTAAAGGAGAGGATTGGGAGGAGTGGGGGAAAGAATTAAAAGGTTTTGGTGAAAAAGGGGTTGGTGAAAGGTGGGGTATGAATAGGAGAGGGGGTGGAGAAGGAAGGATGTGATGGAGAGGTAGGAGATAGAGGAGAGAGATTAGAGAGAGAAGATGAGAAGGATTGTAGAGGAGAGGAGAGAGAGAGAGATGAGTAGAGAGATGAGGATGAGAGGAGAGTGAGAGAGAGAGGAGATGAGTGAGGAGACGAGAGAGAGAGGAGAGAGAGGAAGGTAGAAAGTGACGAGATGAGAGAGGAGAGAGAGAAGATGAGAGGAGAGAGACGAGAGAAGAGGGAGATGAGCTAGATAGGATGGAGAGATAGAAGAGATGAGAGAGATGAGGAGGTTTGATGAAGAAGAAGAGATGGAGAGATGAGAGTAGAGTGGATGAGAGGAGTAGAAAGAGGAGAGAGAGAGGAGATAGAGAGAGAGAGATAGAGTGTGAAGAAGAGTATGAGAGCAGAGAGAGAGAGAGTGAGAGAGAGAGAAGTGATGAGAGTGAGGTAGAGAGAAGAGAGAGAGAGGAGATGAGGAGAGAGGAGAGAGAGGAGAGAGATGAGAGAGGAGAGAGAGAGAGAGGTAGGATGAGAAGATGGAGATGAGTGAGAGATAGAGAGGAGAGAGAGTAGATGGGAGGAGAGGGAAAGAGAGAGATGGGAGAGAGAGATGGAGAGATAGAAAAGAGAGAGGGAGAGAGGAGATTGAGAGAGGAGGAGAGAGAGATAGAGAGAGGAGAGAGAGAGAAGAGAGAGGAGAGTTGAGGGAGAGGAGAGGAGGAGGAGAGAGAGAGAGAGAGAGATGAGAGAAGAGAGATAGAGAGAGAGGGAGAGAGAGTAGAGAGGAGAGGATGAGATGAGAGAAGAGAGAAGAGAGTGAGAGAGAGAGAGAGAGGAGAGAGAAGAGAGATGAGGAGAGAGAGAGAGAAAGAGGAGGAGAGGAGAGAGG
>CM054159.1:1995882-2003382 GCA_028751875.1 Rapana venosa | reverse complement strand
AACAAAATTCAATCAAAACCTGTCAAAATGGAATGTGGAGTCCCGCAGGGATCAGTCCTGGGCCCTGTTCTCTTTACTCTCTACACTGCTCCACTCTCACATATAATAAACAACCACCCTATTGATCATCATTTTCTACGCCGATGATACTCAGCTTCAGTGCAGCGATACTGTTGAAAACTTGCCTTCCCTCCTGACAAATATGTCCTACTGCCTTCAAGACATTCAAAACTGGATGACTCAGAACAAGTTACAACTTAATGCCGATAAAACCGAAGCCATGCTCATAGGGACCCAACATAAACTTTCCTCTATCACAAAAACTTCAATAGAATTCGGCAATACGTCAGTTCCTTTGTCCAGCTCTGTGAAGTATTTAGGAGTAGTTCTTGACAACACACTCTCTATGAAAAAATTCATCACCCAGACCTGCCAGTCTTGCTACTATCAATTACGACGCATAAGCGCGATTCGCAAGTATCTGTCCACTGATGCAACTTCTAAGCTTGTCACATCTCTCATTCTTTCACGTTTAGACTACTGTAATTCTCTTTTGGCTGGCCTACCAGCATCATCTGTCCACTCTCTTCAACGCATACAAAACTCTGCAGCTCGACTGGTTCTAAGAAATAAAAAATCTGAACACATCACTCCTCTTCTGCGATCTCTTCACTGGTTGCCTGTCTCACAAAGACTGGAGTATAAAATCAATACCCTCTGTTTCAAATGTCTCCACAAATCTGCACCCTGTTATCTCTGTAACTGTCTTCACCTGTACACTCCATCTCGTTCCCTTCGTTCAGCCGCAGATACTTTGTGCTTTCGAACACCCAGATTCAAACAAACCACTGTTGGCCGTCGCTCCTTCTCTGTTTCTGGTCCATCCACCTGGAATGACCTCCCTCTTTCACTTCGTCAAAAGCCTTCACTTGATTCCTTCAAATCCAGCCTCAAAACACACTTATTTCCTACCTGAGACTTTCCCCCCACATATCTGTCCCTAATTTTCAACAACATCTTTCCCCTTCTAAGTGTTGTTCTGTGTGTGTGTGTGTGTGTGTGTGGTGTGTGTGTGTGTGTGTTGGGGTGTGTGTGTGTGTGTGTGTGTGTGTGTGTGTGTGTGTGTGTGTGTGTGTGTGCGTGTGTGTGCGTGCATGCGTGCGTACGTGCGCGCGCATGGTTCTGAAATCTGTTGAAGGAGAGTTGCATGCCTGTAAATGATTGAGTGCAAGCGCTTCGATTTGTTTGTTTTCTACAAGATTCAGCGCTATATAAATTCCATATATTATTATTATTATTATTATTATTATTATTATGTGTGTGTGTACTTGTGTGTGTGTATGTGTATGTCTTCATGCATACGTGAATGTGTGCGTGTAAATGCATGTGCATGTACATGTGTGTGCATGTGCATGAGTACATGTGTATTTGAGTGTTTGTGTGTGTGCACGTGTGTGTGTTTGTGTGTGTGCATGAGTGTGCGTGTGTGCGTGTGTGCGCGCTCGCGCGCGCGCGCGCGTGTGTGTGTGCTGAACAGAGAGAAAAAGACAAAGACAGAGGTAGTAAAAGAGAAAGGGAAAAAAAAGACAGCAGACATAGCAGAGACAAAGACAGCTGACAAAATGAAGAAGGAAAGAACGAAACACGCACTAATACATACATACATACATACATACATACATATACATACATAATACATACATACATACATACATACATATGCATACATACATACACACATACATACATACATAAATACATACACACATACATACATACATACATACACACATACATACATACATACATACATACATACATGCATACATACATACATACATACATACATACATACATACATACATACATACCATGCATGCACACACAAACACTCACACATACATACATACATACACATAATAATAATAATAATAATAATAATAATAATAATAATAATAATAATAATAATAATAATAATAATAATAATAATAATAATAATAATAATAATAATGTATGGAATTTATATAGCGCTGAATCTTGTACAGCTACAAATCAAAGCGCTCAGATGATTTTTTTTTTTTTTGCGTGTGTATGCGGGTTTTTTAAACTTTTTTCATCTGTTCCCACCGGCACACAATGGCCTACTCTTTCGAACAGCGGAACAGGATTTAACGTGTGCGCAAGATGTTCTGCATACATACATACATACATACATACATTCATACATACACACACATACATACACATACACACATACACACACTCACTCACGCATATATACACACATACACACACACACACACTCTCTCTCTCTCTCTCAGTCTTTTACAAACAGTGACAAAATGGCAGACATAGAAGCATAACACAGAGACTTAGAAATAGACGAACATAAACATACCCTAAAAAAGAGAAAGAAAACCCACCCTTATCTCAAACAGAGAGAGAGAGAGAGAGAGGGGGGGGAGAGAGAGAGGAGAGAGAGAGAGAGAGAGAGAGAGAGAGAGAGAGAGAGAGAGAGAGAGAGAGAGAGAGAGAGAGGAGAGAGAGAGAGAGAGAGAGAGAGAGAGTTTACAAGCCCATCTTTTCAGTCACACAAAGGAGAAAGTTGACACTGGCAGTGGTTCACTCCCTTTGAACACGGCAGACGACACTGAGGCGATACAGCATCATCAGTCTCCTGTGACTGCAGACCAACAGAGAATGTCTGGAACTGTCAGAGCGTTAAGTCGCTAATGCTGAAGCTTTTTTCTTGTCTATATTTGTCTCCGTGTGTCTTCTTCATTTTTTTTCTTATTACTTTATTCTTTTATATTTCGAGGATAATGAAATAAGCACTCAAGTGCTCTTTGACGACCAGTCTCAGTGTGTATGCAGTTTTGTCAATTTTGTCATCCGTTCCCACAGGCACACATTGGCCTACTTTTCCAAAAAGCCGAACGAATTTTATCTTGTACGCACGATGTTCTGCGTGCGTTTGCACACGGGACTTCGGTTTATCATCTCCTCCGAAGGACTTCTGGAGAGAGTGGAGTCGGCACTGACATTAACCGCAGAGGGAAAATCCTCTTAAACAAGATTCGAACCCGGGTCAGCAGATCATGAGCGCATCACTCTAACCACTAGGCTATCCCGTCTCGGTCTTTCTGTCTGTGTCTCATTCAGACAGTCTGTCTGTTTGCTCCTATGTATGTATGTCTGTCTGTGTGTCTATCTCTCTCTCTCTCTCCCAGTGGTTACGCTTTTGTCTCTCAGACAGAAAAACAGAAAGAAATACAAATCAAACAACAAATAGACAGGCAGAGACACAGACAGACAGACGGACAGACAGGCAGACAAAGACAGAGAGATAGAGAGAGAGACAGACAGACAGACAGACAAAATGATCCACATACAGGCACACAGAATCCGAAACACACACACACACACACACACACACACCCATACGCCCCCTCCCCCCCCCCCCCCACACACACACCCTTCCTCCACACACACACACACACACACACACACACACACACACACACACACACACATACACACACACACACACACACACACACACACACACACACACACACACACACACACACACACACACACACACACACACACACACACAACGATCTACAAATACTGACACAGACAAAACTAACAGTCAGGAAGAGGTCCCAAAAGGACAGGATTTGAAAAGCTCATCTTTTCGAAAGTCACACAAAGGAGAAAGTTGATACTGTCAGTGGTTTACTCCCCTTGAACACTGCAGACGACACTGAGGGGACACAGCATCATCTAATCTCTTGTGGCTTCAGACTATCTGAGCCAGTTGAGCTGTATGTCACACATACTGTAGATTTTTGTCTGTCTGCATTTCTTCCTGTCTGTCTACCTGCCTGTCTGTATGTCTGCCTGTCTGTATACCTGTCTGTCTGTATACCTGTAATTTCTGTCTGTCTGTCTGTCTTTATTTCAGCTTGTCTGTATCTTACACTATCTGTCTGTCTATATGTTCATGGGGCCACTCTCTTTCTATTTACACAGAGACACACTTGTTTTGGTTGTGCTGGATTTGTTAGGGAGGAGAGAGAGAGAGAGAGAGAGAGAGAGAGAGAGAGAGAGAGAGAGAGAGAGAGAGAAAAGAGAAAGAGAGAGAGTGAGAGAGAGAGAAAGAGAGAGAGTGAGCAAGCAAGCAAGCAAGCCAACCAGCGAGCAAGCGAGAGAGACAGACAGACAGACAGACAGGCAGGCAGACAGACAGACAGACAGATAGTCAGTCAGACAGACAGACAGACAGACAGACAGACAGACAGACAGAATAGAACAAAAACAGAGACAGAGATAGAAAAAAAAATCCCGATAGAGAGCTAAGTTAGAGCAAGTAGAATGGATCTGTATATCTCTACCTGTATGCACACCCACCCACTTTCACACATGTGTTTTATGACATCTGTTATATATTATAAATTATATATGAATGGAACAAACCATTGTGTTAACTTGATGATGATGTATGGAATTTATATAGCGCTGAATCTTGTAAAGCAACAAATCAAAGCACTCAGATGACTTTTTTTTATATCGAGGTTAATGGTATAAGCACTCATGTGCTTTTTTACATCCAGTCCCCATGTGTATGCGGTTTTGTAAATTTTGTCATCTGTTCCCACCAGCACACAATGGCCTACTCTTTCGAAAAGCAGAACAGGATTTAACTTGTGCGCAAGATGTTCTGCATGCGTTCGCACACGGGGCCTCGGTTTATAGTCTCATCCGAAGGACTTCATCATCATGACTCTAAAAAGCAAGAACAAAGCAGCACTAGTAGTTCTGACAAGGTGAATGAACCTGTGCAGTACATATCCCATTCTGGGCAAAACTGAGAGCGAACACTTTGAACAGTCCACACTGCAAGGTAATCAAATCAGGAAAGCTTTTGGGCGGGTGTTAACAATTCTGTTTGATGCT
The DNA here is from genome assembly GCA_028751875.1 of Rapana venosa. NCBI lineage: Eukaryota > Metazoa > Mollusca > Gastropoda > Neogastropoda > Muricidae > Rapana > Rapana venosa. Next base: position 1,998,420 of record CM054159.1, on the reverse strand, counting down.
CCTGTGGGACTGACGTGTCAGTTATCTGGGTGAAGTGTTAAACGCCTCCTGCTCTGGACTCTCTGTCTCCATGCTTGAATGATATGTACCTTGCCATGATCCATCGCCTGAACTGTATTGGAATGGGCAAATGAAAATGTGTATATATGTGTGTGTGTGTGTGTGCACGGTTCACGCGTGTGTGTGTATGTGTGTGTATGTGTGTGTGTTTTGTGTGTGTGTGTGCATGGCGCACGCGCGCGTGCGCGCGCGCGTGTGTGTGTGTGTGTGTGTGTGTGTGTGTGTTCTGTACGAAGATTACAGAGGTAAGAGACTGAATTAACAGAACTGAGAAAAAGAAGAAACAAAAATAAGGAAAAAGAAAGTCTGGACAAGACTGATATAACAAATAAAAAATGCAGAAAGACAGAGATTGAGAAAGAGACAAAGGAAACATATATACAGACAGACAGACAGATGGGAAGAAAGAGACAAAGAGAAAAGAGAGGGACTGAGAGAAAGGTATACCGAGAGAGAGAAAGAGAGAAAGAGAGGAGAAGAGAGAGAGAGAGAGAGAGAGAGAGAGAGAGAGAGAGAGAGAGACAAAGAGATAGAGAGGAAAGAGAGACAGAGACAGAGAGCATAAGCATATTGCTGCATGCATACACACCTACGTTTGTCTTTTTTTTTTACATCCACTATGAGAACCATGATAAAGCTTTACATCTTGTTATACTTAATTGTTCCTGAAAATTCCACATAAATAGTAAGTTTTGACAAAGAAAATCCGTGAAAAAAGCCACATTCTTCCTAAGTTACTAAAAAACGAAAAGATAGCACTTATGACAGTAGAATCCATAGGTAAAAAGATAAAGGTGTCCCATAACCTATCAGATTATAGGGGGAGCGAGGCGTCAGATACCTCACTTCTCTAGGGGCAAGTATATTGAGGGAGGAACCCATCTCCTCTCCATCGCTGCTTTACCTTCCCTGACCCTAAAGAGGGCAGGTACCCATTCACAGCTGGGTGAACTGGGAGGACTGTACTTAAGCCAAGGCATGCAAACGGTCACCCATCCAAGTGGGAACCACGCTCGATGCTGCTTAACCTTAGCTAGGGAAGCAGTGCTCCGACCACTGAGCTATCCTGTTCCCATGTACAGTTCACACTGTAAGATAAATCAGGAAAGCTTTTGAGCGGGTGTTAACAATTCTGTTTGATGCTCCTGTGGGACTGACGTGTCCGTTATCTGGGTGAAGTTTTAAACGCCTCCTGCTCTACTTCTGTCTCCATGCCTGAGTGATATGTACCTGGCCACCATCCATTACTTTTAAACATTTATTAGTTGGAGTGAAGGTGAAAATTGAGCGTGTTCTCGACTGAGGTTTAGAATGGAGAAAGAGATATGAATAGAACGGAAACAAAAAGCAAGCAAAGCAAGAAAGAAAGCAGCAGACAGATAGACAGACAGACAGGCACACAGAGAGAGCAAGAGAGAGAGAGAGAGAGATAGAGAGAGAGAGGGGGAAAGAAAGAGAGAGAGGGAAAGAAAGAGAGAGAAAGAGAGAGAGAGAGAGAGAGAGAGAGAGAGAAAAGAGAGAGAGAGAGAAGAAGAGAGAGAGAGAGAGAGAGAAGAGAGAGAGAGAGAGAGAGAGAGAGAGAGAGAGAGAGAGAGAGAATCAGAGACATTTTAACATCACTAGTACTTACACTGATATACATAACCTCAAAAACTTCACAACTTGTTCAAGATACCATTCAAAACTCAAAGTTAACAAGTTTCTGTTCATGTTTAATGTTAAATAACGCCTAAAATTTAATTTTGTTTGGCCTTTTTATTATAATAATTATGCCTTTGGCAACAGGATCTATTTTCACCGAAATTATGGCATTCGAAAGCATAATCAAATTCATCAACCAAAATCCTGTTGTGTGCATTTGGCACAAATTCGCGTTCGTTATGTGGGATTCTTACTAGTCCTCCTCTCTAAATGTGAAGCCTGTGATTAAACGTTCTGAACTTAGACAAGTCAAGGTTGTTTCTTCAGGCAGCCAATGATCAAAAGCAATAGCTGGAACAGTGTCAAGCAAGCTCAAACCATAAGTGCCAAACAAAAATATTCCTTATCTTCGTTTTCATGGAAGTTGGTCAGCACGCAGTAACAGACAAATGCACCAGATTCAATAGCTCCCTTTTCTTCTTCTTCGTCCTACGCTCAGACAGCAACTGCTGTTGTCTGTCATGTGAGCGAAAATACGTTGTGCTGCCGTTAAGCGCCTGTCAAGTCAGGCCCAGCATGGGAGAGAATGATTGATTATCTTATAAGTCTTTCTGGAAAATAAAGGTTCGAGAATGGACCACGAAGGAGATGGCAGGAAGAAAAGAACAAGGCAGAAACAAAGAGATGGATAGAAAAGAGGGGTAACTCCTAGCACAGACTTGCCAAAAGGTGGGAAATGCTAATTATGTAGACAGACCCACAGCATCCTCGTTTTCTCTCTCTCTTTTTAAAATTTATTTATCATTTATTTATTTTATTTATTCTTTTATATCGAGG
>CM054159.1:1980882-1990882 GCA_028751875.1 Rapana venosa | reverse complement strand
AATATAGAGACAGACCCCCTGGCATCATCAAAGGAGGGATAGAAAAGAGAAAAATCATAGCACAGTATTCCTAGAAGGTGGGAGATACAAAACATAGAGACAGGCCCCTGGTATAACTAGGGAGGGATAGAAAAGAGGATAATTCACAGCACAAAATTTCTAGAGGGTGGGAGACACTAAATATAGAGACAGGCCCCAGGCATAACCACGGGAGGGATAGAAAAGAGGGAAATTCACAGCACAACTTTCCCAGAAGGTGGGGGATACTAGATGATAGAGACAGACCCCCTAGCATCCCCACGGGAGGGATAGAAAAGAGGAAAATTCTAGCACAGAATTTTCAGAAGGTGGGAAACACTAAATACTTATCATAGACAGGCCCTTGGCATCATCACGGGGAACTATTTCATACATAACTGAAAAGCACCCCGCCGACCACATACGGGTAGGTGGGGGGTGGGGTGGGGGTGGGTTGGTGGAGATAACAATATGTTAATGTGGTTCTTTATTTATTCATTTATTTATTTATTTATTTATTTTTACCACTTTAAGTCACGGCAAATTCCTCTGCGTTAAATTCTGGGTATTCTCACCGAGGAGAGCACGTCGCCACAAGAGCAGCGCCACCATTTTTTTTTTCTTTTTTCCTGTCTGCAGCAGTATTTGTTTCCCTATCAGAAAGGCTTTTTTCTACATAATTTTGCCAGGGACAACTCTCTTGTTGCCGTGTTGTTGTTTTTTTGCGTGCACTAAATAATTATCTACAACACACGGGACCTTGGTTTATCGTCTCATCCGAAAGACTAGCGCCCAGACCACCACTCATGATCTAATGGATGGGGGAAAAGTTTCGGGTCCAAGCGGGATTCGAACCACCGCACACTTCCGACCCGGACTTTTCGCTTTCTAGACAGGCGCGTTACCACTAGACCACCGATCCATCTTGGTAACTAGCTTGTCTGACATCAATAACTGTCAAAGCTTCTGTACCCGGGTCAGAACTAGGCTTGGGGGCTAAAGCGCTGGGTGCGTTACGGGTACAGCTCGGGTGTCAGTGAGGCGTAGAAAGTGAACGCAGGTAGTTGGTAGAGGACAATGATTATTACCTGCCAAAGGGTCCGGGACAATGTCCAGCCACGTCCACCGTGGAAACTGTCCTCTGTGTCCTGACCGCTGTCCACTCTAGATGTATGTATGTATGTATGTATGTATGTATGTATGTCTGTCTGTCTGTCTGTCTGTCTGTCAAAGTCAAAGTCAAAGTCAAAACCAAACTTGTCTTTTCAGATGGTACATTAAAAAAGCAGTGCAGTTGCTTTTTTTCATCAAGCCATCTATCTAAAGACAAAAAAAGAGAGACAAAAAGATTATATGTATTATATATATATATATATATATATATATATATATATATATATATATATATATATATATATGCAGACAAAATTAGTGTGTGTATGTCTGTATGTCTGTCTGTCTGTGTGTATGTGTGTCTATCCGTATGTCTGTCTATCTGAATGTCTATTTGTATGATTGTGTATCTTTATGTCTGTCTATCCGTATGTCTTGTCTTGCCTGGCTGGCTGGTTGCATGTATGTGTGTGTTTGTGTGTTTTTTTTGTTTGTGTAAGTGTGTGTGTGTGTGTGTGTGTGTGTGTGTGTGTGTGTGTGTGTAAGCGTGCATGTGTGTGCATGGGTGGGTAGGGGGTTGGGGTGTTAACATTGCTAATTATCCGCATTGAACAACTATAAGAAACAACAATCAAAACCATAAAACAAGAATGTTTTTAAAAAAAAGCAATAACAGCTTAAACACTAACTTTGCAACTCTCATAACGCGCGTGTGTGTGTGTGTGTGTCTGTGTGTGTTTGTGTGTGTGTGTGTGTTCGTGTGTGTGTTTGTGTGTGTGTTTTTGTTCGTGTGTGTGTTTGTGTGTGTTCGTGTGTGTGTTTGTGTGTGTGTATAGGTGTGTGTGTGCATGAGTGCATGCGCGTGCATGCGTCCTTGCGTGCATGAGTGAATGCGTGTGTGCGTGCGTACGTGCGTGCTTAGGTGCGTGTGTGTATATGTCTGCCTGTCTTTCTGTCTGTCTTTCTGTCTGTCTGTCTGTTTGAGTCTATATCTGTTTCTAATCTGTTGTGTGACGCAAGTAAAAATACAAGGTAATTTTGGTTTAGAATTTTGCTAGATTTCTTGCAGAAGTGAAGACCATAAGAAAAAATCCAATGCTAATTCAAGCAGAAAATAAAACCCCGGCTACCAGATGTAAAGCCTTCACCTTGCGTTGCCGTTGAGCACAGTACACGCTTCTAGCTTGTAGTTGCTCTATCGTGAGTGTAAGGAGACGGGACAGCTCAGTGGTCAGAGCACTCGCTTTCCCCCCAGCCAGTGTTAAGCAGCATTGAGTGTGGTTACCACTCGGATGGGTGACCGTTTGCCCGCCTTGGCTTCAGTACAGTTCCCCCAGTTCTCCCAACTGTAAGTGGGTACCTGCCCTCTTTAGGGTCAGGGAACGTAAAGCAGCGAGGGAGAGGAGATGGGCGCCGCCCTCAATATGCTGGCCTCTAGAAAAGTTGAGGTCTCTGATGCCTCGCTCCCCTACGACCACATAGGTTAAGGGACACTACCTTTAAGTGTAAGATATACACTTATGGCTTTGTTGACGTGAGTGAACTGAATGGCAGATGTTTTTCCACAGGGCATTAATTTTTAGTAGGGTAATGATACGTGAACAACGTCCTACTTGTCTCTCATGCAAATGATCGCTGTGTTCTGATTCAATTCTGCTTGTTTCTTTTCTTTCTTATCTGAGTGTGTATGTGTGTATGTCTATCTCTCTGACTCTGTCTCTCTTTTTCTCTTTGTGTGCCTGTTTTTCTGTGTATGTGTGTGTCTCTCTGTCTCTATCTCTGTGTATTTCTGTCTGTCACTCACACACACACACACACACACACACACACACACACACATACAAAACACATACATACATACATATATATATATATATATATATATATATATATGTATATATATATATATATATATATATATATATATATATATCTAGACAGACAGACAGACAGACAGATAGAAACACTTACACTCAAAGCACCCTTAAAAGTGAACAGGGTGCAGCAAGCAGAACAACAACAACAACAACAACAACGACAACAACAAAACCCAAAACACCATCGTTGCATGGAGAGCCACTGTGGAACCAGCGACATAAAACAGACCTCTGTGAATAATGCAGTAGAACCCTCTGGCAATGAAGCATCGCTTGAGCTGCAACACCCTGGCCCAGTGTATCAGGTACAGGCGGCCTTCTAACGATCGTGAACAGCCCAGAGGTTCGGTAGTTCAAATCTGGGCACAAGCTTGTTTGGAGATTACAGTTATTAAGTGAGTTGTATAGTCTCGTAATTCACGCATGCCAGTTTCACCCGGGTGAAGTATTGTTGTGCAGTGTTTTGATTTAAAGGTGAAGTGCCACAGCCTATGTTGTTATACTGTGAAATGTTGTATTGACAGTATTGTCTTCATAGCAACCTGAATATATATATATATATACATATATATATATATATATAATATATATATATATATATATATATATATATATATATATATATATATATATATATATATATATCTGTCCCGTAGTCTGACGACCGTGGGGGCACCCTCAAAGACTCAACAACCAGTTCCCTCCATTCATACATATATAGAGAGAGAAAGAGCGATAGATAATAGGTAGATAGATAGACAGACAGACAGACAGACAGATAGATAGATAGATAGATAGATAGATAGATAGATAGATAGATAGATAGATAGATAGATAGATAGATAGATAGATAGGGGAGGCAATAATTTCTTTCTTTCCGTCCTTCTTTCTTTCTTTCTTTTTTCTTTCTTTCTTTCTTTCTTTCTTTCCTTCTTTCTTTCTTTCAAGGCTGACAAAATAAGCACTCATGTGCTTTATTTTTAACGTCCTTTGAAGGTGGATAGACTATGGCTATCTCTGTGGTGAGATCTACTTTAGATTAACATTCAGGTAAACTTTTCATCCACGGGGAGTGGAGGAATCTGGTTGTAAAATCTTCAGTGGTGCCCCCACGGTCCATGGGACTATGGGATAGGTGAAGGTGAAGGTGAGGTGAAACTTTTCACGCGGTGTGATAATATATAGTCCCAGCGGCAGAGGATAACTTAATATAGTCTTGGTGGCCCCACTCATGATGGCAAGGATCGGGAACGCCCAACATCCACTAGGATTGCGAATGCCTTGTCCTCATTTAGGACATACTACCCCGCGGTAATGCTGGGCGCCTGTCAGTATAAATAATATCTCCACCTTCTAGAAATTCTGTGCTACAAATTCTCCCTTTTCTGTCCCTCTCTTTGTTTCTGCCTTGTTCCTTTTCTTCCTGTCACTTCCTTCTTGTCTATTTTCTGCCTTCTTTATTCATTCTTCTGCCTTATTTTTTTACTGTTGTCCGGAATGGCTTGTAAAATAACAATTCTCTCCCACATCAAAGTCGGATGCGCTGGGCCTGATTTGTCGAGCGCTTAACGGCAGCGCAACGCAACGCACTTTCACTCATGTTATAAAGATTAGTAGTTTGCTGTGCTGTGTAAGAGGTCGACGAAGAGGAGGACGAATTTAGAACACAGCCACAATTTTGCAGAAGACGACGTGTGTAGCTGATCACTCAATTCACTTGAGCCGTTGCCTGGTCTGATTTGTCTTGTCTGGAACATTTTCGTTTTCGTTCTACAACTAGAACTCCACCGTTGACCGCCGCTCTTCCTCTATTCCGGGTCCATCGACCTGGAATGAACTCCCTCTCTCTCTTCGCCAGTGACCTAGTTATGACACTTTTAAATCCAGCCTCAAGACATATCTATTTCAAACCTAAGATTTCCCCCCCTCCTGTTTCATATCGGAACTATCCCACCTTCACTAACCCATGTCCTATCACCCTGCTAAAGTATACGACCTGTGTCAAAGTCAAAGTCAAAGTCAAAGTCAAACTTTTATTTTCAGATGGTACATTGAATAAGCAGTGCATTTGCTTTTTTTCATCAAATAATTTTAAAAAGAAAATACAAAGATAAAAACAAAGAAAAGCAAAGAAAGAAGGAAATAAGAAAAGAAAAGAGGAAAGAAAGAAATAAAATAAGTGTGAGTGTGTGTGTGTGCTTTTGAAAATCATTTAACTATCGAAATTTCATTTCATTTGATTTTGTCTGCAGCGCACCATGTTTGTAAATATCCGTTTGTTTAAACTATTGATTATTTATCATTGATTGCATGGCTGTGTAAGATTAGGTTGAATGCATGCGCTTTGATTTGTCTTTGCAAGATATAGCGCTATTTAAGTTCTAGTCATAATTATTATTTTTATGAGAACTCCGAGGTTCACCAATGGTATATGTCACCCGGTTTTCTCATTTCCCCTCAAGCCATTGAGGCAGCTGCTTTTCGACTTCAGGGGAGGAATTCACTTTAATTCTGTTTCCTTTTTCAGGCCAAAGGAGTTAACACTACACACGGGGACTGGATGTAAAAAAAGCACACGAGTGCTTATTCCATTATCCTCGAAATTAAAGAATAAATAATAATAAAAAATAAATAAACCCTAGAGAAAAAAAAAAGAAACTTGCTCTGTCGGACATTTCAGCGAGGTTTTGAACCCGTGTTCTCAGATACTAACGTTTCAGTAGTTTGATATTCTACGCACTAGGCTATCCCCGCTCCCTTCCACCTCTCTAACTCTATAGATGGGTAGAGAAAGAAAGATATACAGACAGAAAGAAAGAATAGAAAAAACAGAGAGAAAGAAAAGAAAAAAGAAAGAAAAGAAAGACAGAAAGGAAGGAAGAAAGAAAGAAAGAAAAGAAAATAATAGAAACCAAAAGAAAGAAATAAAAGAACAAAGAAAGAAAAAAAGACAGATAGAAAGGAAAAAATAGAAAGAAAACAATAGAAAAGAAGGAAAAGACATAAATAAATTTAAGAAAAAAAAGAAAAAAAGGTTAAAAAATACAAAGATAAAAAAAGAAAAGAAAAGAAAGAACGAAATAAGAAAAGGAAAGGAAAGAAAGAAGGAAAGAGAACTCTAAACTATGAACTCTGAACTCTGAAATGTTTAATGTTCATCGGCCTTAGGCTACAATACATTTTGAAGGGCAAAACTGAAAGAGGCAAAGAAAATGAAGAATAATTATCGTAAACTTTGGTAGAACTTTGGCACCATACAAAAAGAGAGACAGAGAGAGAGAGAGAGAGAGAGAGAGAGAGAGAGAGAGAGAGAGAGAGGAAGAGAGGGTGAGAGAGACAGAGACAGAGAGAAAGACAGAAAGAAAGGAAGAGAGAAGGAAATAAGAAAAGAAAGAAAAAAACACAAAAAACCGACAGATAAAAAATAAACGCAAAGAAAGAAATGCAAAAAGAAAGGAACTAAAAAAGCTTCTTTTTTTTTTTAAAAAAACGACAACTACAACAAACAACAGAAAAAAGAAAGAAAGAAGGAAAGATAGAATTAAAAAAAAACCTGAACAGAGAAAGAAAGAAGGGAAGAAAGAATGAAAACAAAACCAGAAAGAAAAAAGAAAAAGAAAAAAAAGCAAAGGAAGAAATAAACAAAAAGAAAGAAACAAACAAAAACAACAGACAAACGAACGAAAAAAACGAAAAAAAGAAAAGAAAGAAAGAAAAAAAGAAAGAAAGAAAGAACGGAAGAAAGAAAGAAGACAGAAAGAAAAGAAAAAAAACGAACAAAAAAACTGAAAAAGGAATGAAAGAACGGAAAGAAGAAAAGAAAGAGCGAACGGAAGAAAGAAAGAAAGCAAAAAATACAGAAAGAAAGAAGGAAAGAAAGAGAGAAAAACTAGCATACTTAGCTCTTTTTCTTCTCAAGCCATGTGCCCCCGGAGTCAGCAGAATGAAGGAAAATGCCAGAAGACGTTCAGGCCGGAAATACAAGGGAAATAATAGGGAAGGGAGAGAATAGGAGAGAAGGCAAATGAATTTAGAGCTTGTATGTGTCGTGCGTCGTGTATCGTGTGTGTTTAGTGTTAGCGTGCGTATGTGTGTGTGTGTGTGTGTGTGTGTGTGTGTGTGTGCCGTGTGTCTGTAGTGTGTGTGTGTGTGTGTGTGTGTGTCGTATGTGTGTGTGTGTGTGTGTTAGCGTGTGTGTCGTGTGTCGTGTGTGTGTGTGTGTGTGTAGTGTGTGTGTGTGTGTGTGTAGTGTGTGTGTGTGTGTGTGTGTGTCGTGTGTGTGTGTCGTGTGTGTGTGTGTGTGTGGTGTGTGTGTGTACGTGTGTCGTGTTTGTCGTGTTTGTCGTGTTTGTGTGTAGTGTGTGTAGTGTGTGTAGTGTGTTTGTGTGTGCCCGTGCGTGCATGTGTAAGTGTGTGCGTGTGTTCAGGCAAAATTGATCATATTTATTATAACATCTCTTCCTCTATAGTTCCTGACCTTTTGGATATTCAATATATTTAATTTTCTTCTGGGTTTTAAGTAGCACATTTTGTGATACAGACATTCTCTTTTCTTTACTTTTCTCACCATTTTTTGTAAGGATGACGTTGTAGTAGAGAAACAGTCAGAAGTTCGACACAAGAGTTATGAGATTAGTCACAGACACAATTGATAAAAGCGAGTCGTGCTCGGAGCGACGAGAGAGTAGTCTCCCATTGACATTTCTGTTGATTGTTTTTTTATTCCATAGTCTGACTGTCTCTCTGTCTGTTTGTTTGTTTGTCTGCCTGTTTATCTCTCTGTCTGTCTGTCTGTTTGTCTTCCATATTCTGTCTTTCTTTCTTTCTTCCTGTCTGTCTGTTTATCTGTCTGTATGTCTGTCTGTCTCTGTCTTTGTCTCTGTATGTAGATAGATAGATAGATAGATAGATAGATGAAGAGAGAGCGAGAGCGACAGACAGACAGACTATGTATGTATGTATGTATGTATGTATGCATGTATGTATATATATATATATATATATATATATATATATATATATATATATATATATATATATATATATATATATATATATATATATATACGCATATAACATATATAACATATCTATTCTAGGTATAATATAACCCATTAACAATTTTTTAAAAAAACATTCACAGATTCGCGTCAGAAATATAAATCCAAATTCATTGCATCACTTTTCTATTTTTAGTTCCCCAAACTTGTAAAAATCCCACTTTGATTTCACCTTTTATTGCGTGTTCTTTTGGGGTGGCTCGGTGTATGTATCTTTCTTTCTTTCTTATTCATCTTGGTTTATGTATCTTTATGTTTTATTATTTAGTTATCTTGGTTTATTTATTTTTTTTTTTTTAATTTATAAGTTGCTCGTTCCCCTCTGCAAGGATTCCTTTTCCGTACAAGGTAAGAGAATAGCAAATAGTCGGGGGAGAGCTAAGACTGGGGCAATCCCGTGTGGACCCGAAACTTGTCCCCCATCCATTAGATCATGAGTGGTGGTCTGGGTGCTAGTCTTTCGGTTGAGACGATACACTGAGGTCCTGTGCGTTACATATAATTATTTAGCGCACGTAAACAACAAAAAAAACACGGCAACAAAAGAGTTGTCCATGGCAAAATTATGTAGAAAAAATAGGGAAACAAATACAGTTGCAGACATAAAAAGAACAACAATGGGTGGCGATGCTCTTTTAGAGACCAAACACAAACTATTCCATTAGAACAGCTTCAATAGAATTTGGCAATGCATCGGTCCCTCTATCCACAGCTGTGAAGTATCTAAGGGGTCATTATCGACAACACACTCTCTATGCAAAAATTCATCACCCAGATCTGCCAGTCGTGCTACTATTAATTACGGCGTATTAGTGCAATTCGAAAGTACCTGCCCAAACTTGTCACTTCTCTCATTCTTTAACGTCTGGACTATTGCAATTCTCTTCTGGCTGGTCTGCCAGCATCATCTATCCACTCCCTTCAACGTATACAAAACTCTGCAGCTCGTCTAGTCCTCAGAAAGAAAAAATCTGAGCACATTACCCCTCTCTTGCGATCTTTCCACTGGCTGCCTGTTTCACAGAGAGTAAGATCAGTACCCTCTGTTACAAATGTCTCCACAAAACAGCACCCTCCTACCTCTGTGAATGTCTTCACTTGTACACTCCTTCTCGTTCCCTCCGCTCAGCTGCAGATACCTTGACCTTATGAACACCTAGATTCAACCAGTCCACCGTCGGCCTACGCTCTTCTCTATTTCTTGTCCATCGATCTGGAATGACCTCCCACTCTCTCTTCGCCAAAAGCCTTCTTATGACACTTTTTAAGTCAGTTTCAAAACATATTTATTTCAAACCTAAGATTTTCCTCTCCTGCTTCAACTACTAGCTTTTCCCTGCCTTCAACAGCCGAGATTCTATCGCCCTGCCAGGGTGTGTGACCTGTGTGTGTTGTGTGTGTGTGTGTGTGTGTGTGTGTGTGTGTGTGTGTGTGTGTGTGCGTGCGTGCGTGCGTGAGTGGATGCGTGCACATTTGGACTTGTTGGAACTATTAATTGTCACTGGTTGCATGACTGTGTTAGAATGAGTTGAGTGCAAGCGCTTTGATTTGTCTTTGCAAGATATAGCGCTATATAAATTCCATTGATGATGATGATGATGATGATGATGATGATGATGCTGCTGCTGCTGCTTCTGCTGCTGCTGCTGCTGCTGCTGCTGCTGCTGCTGCTGCTGCTGCTGCTGCTGCTGCTGCTGATGATGATGATGATGATGATGATTATCCCGGGGAGGGAGAGCAGCCCGAATTTCACTCAGAGAAATCTGCTGTGACTTAAAATGGTATAATAAATAAATAAACAAATAAATCACTAAAAAAAAAAAGTAAGCAATGATAATAGCTCCCCATACAATACAGTTCGGCTGAAAGTGTGGACTATACATTCTCTCACTCTTTTCTTATTCTCTTTCTGGTTGTTTCTCTGTAAAAAAA